>JAQNBH010000012.1:10344499-10351999 GCA_028752905.1 Cladorhizidae sp. MBARI D1340-BT2 | reverse complement strand
ACTGGACAGTCCGCTCCATCCTGTTCTGGATGACCATCTGCTCGATAGAATCAGTATATGCCACAAGCTTGGGAATGCCTCGATTAGTGGCAAAGTCACGCAGCTTGCACACCGTCTCGAAAACCTCTGACACAGTCACAGGAGTGGGCATGGGGCCATCCTCCTCATCATCTGACTCAGGCTCCTCAGGGGAGGAGTCAGCAGGGGTAGCGAGGGCATGGTTGAGGGCAGGGTCATAGTGGGTGTGCACCTCGTTGTCAATGCTGGCGTAGCCCTCGGCAGTGTCACACCCACTGGCAGCTGCACAATTATGACTCCTCGACCTCAGCAGCGGGGGCAGTGGTGGTCGTGAAGCCACACTTCTTAAAGCACTTCTTGATGGTGGTCACGTGGAGGTCATCCCAGGCCTTCTTGAGCTAGCGGATCGACATCAGAACGTCCACCTTCTTGACAAGCGAGCTCATTTTCTCAGTGCAACCACTATCGGCATTCACAGTGTCGTCCATGAGCCGGAATATAGCGGATCATCTGCTTCTGGTAGACCAGCTTCATGGCCTGGATGATGCCAGCATCCATAGGCTGAAGCTTGGAGGTGGTGTTGGCGGGCAGGAAGACCAGCTTAAGGTTTCTGAGGTTGATATCTGAGTGTGCTGAGCAGTTGTCAATGAAGATGATGATCTTCCAGCCCTTGGCAAGCATCTTATTGTTGGTGCGCTTGAGCCACTGCTCCCAGATGGGAGTGCTCATCCACACCTTGGCCTGTGCCTCATACTCGATGCCGAGGTCCCTCTTTGGATCAATGAAGATGTAAATATGTACCAGTTCCTGATTTTTCACAGTTGGGCAAAGGTATGTCACTTCGATGGAAGGTAGATCATCAAACAAAAAACTAAATTCACTGTATTCTTGGATGCTTGGTCTTACTTGGGAGGATATTGACCCTGCCAAGTGGTCTTATAAGAGAGGTGGACTTATCTTAGAGGGTCTTACTTGGGAGGGACAAAATAAAGCCAGCCAACCGGGAGCAAGCAAAAGTGGTCTTATAATGGAGGTGGTCTTACTTGGGTGGGTCTTAATACGGAGGGACCACTGTACTACCTCGAAGGAGGATGTAGCTGACCTTATTGGTACAGTCATAATAGCAACAGGATGTGGTTAGGTGCTGACGTTTGTGCAGTGGAGAATGTGTCTACATTAGGTACAGTCAACAAGAGCTATAAGCATAACATGCTGTGGTACATATAGTACAGAGTTTAATAGTCCCGGAGACCTTGGAACTCATACTTGGTCTTCTCCCCCACTGATCATTATTAAAGACAACAAAACAAACAAACACCCAAGTAAACAAAAAACAAGCAATTCGAACAACAACATTTTATTTTTGTTTCTAAATAATCAAATAATAATAACTTTAAAAAAGAAGATTTGTCAAAAAATATATATAAAGGAAGCAAGACTACCCATGTCCAAGCACAATCGGTTCGACGACCCTTTACCATTTCCACCATTGTTCTACTGCTTTTACGATTGGTGGATGTGATTTTAAACGGTAAAGTGTCATCTAACTGGTTGTGGTGTCTACGTGGGTACTTTCCTTTCATACAGGTTAATCCAATATGGTCTTTAGTTAAAACATCTTCGTTCTTGTAATTAAACTATGCGGGCTAGACCAAGTGTCACCGCACTCTCTAATTGTCAGTGACCAATCACTTGTCCTCGGGCTTCCCTGCTAGTGAAATGGAAGGTTCACTTCTTGCCAGACACGCCCACATTGGTGGCATTGATGCAACACCTCTATCCACCTGTAATTAGTGCTTCATGTCGCAGTAACAGGCATGGGAATGCTTCAGGACAACTCGAACATGACAAATCATCGCTCACTGTAAACCTCACCGACACCCAGCTCCTCGAGACACCATTCATGTCTCTCAAGAATGCTGGTAGATGAGGAGAGAGAGGGAAAGGTGGGAGGAGCAAACGTCTCCACCGGCAAAATAACCACAGGCTTGAAGGCGACGTGTCGTATGTACATAAGCAGCGCTCACTGTCCAAGGAGCATAGCCATTGGTTGCCGTGCCGTGGGACTAATTGCCCCGCAGGACTGAGGTCTGGCCAACAGATTTCAGTAATCCTAGTGTGTGTGCAGGCAGGGTGGGTGGAAGTGTTGCCAGCTACTCGTAGTCATGGCAACACACCGTATCGAAGCGCACACATTCCATTTAGCCTAGACTGCACAGAAGGCCCAAGTCTTCAGAGAATCCTGGCTGCAAGCCTGCCGGACCCATTGCCACTGAACACCAATCAGTGTTAACTTTTTTTCTCACATACCTTAAAAGCTGGTTGTTAAGTACATGTAGGTGTCTATATTAAGCACCTCCTTTTAGTAAAGAACCTGCACATATACTTAACTGTTGGCTCTAACCTTTATTTGTTAAGTGTTGGTCGGTCTTGACCAGGTCTCCTCCTGCTTGGAAGTCTGTGTTTCTTACACTGCTGTTGACCAGACTAATTTGTAGATGGGATGCCATGTTCACGACTTTCTAAGCTCTGCTCTGCTACAGTTTAATTAACTGGATGCATCCCTTCCTATTGCCCAGTCAGCAATTCTTTTAGTGTCTGGGGATCAGAATTTTTGAAATTATAGATTATAGGGGGTGGGTGGGTGGGATTGCAGATATACACTATGGTAATCTGTGACATTATCGGGGGGAGGAGGAGGGGGGGATATATATTATGTATATATTAAATTTTAAAAATTGAACTGTGCGCCATTTTTGGTATGCACATGACAATGGGCTGCTTGCTTTATTACTTTTACTTCTTGTTCAATGGGACGAGCAAGCAAAACTTTTAATGGCCGACGATCATAACTGCCTTTGTGAATGGTCTCCTCTGGCTTTTGTTACTGTTTCTGGAAGTTCTTCTTCGGTGGAAAGCTGCACAAGCACCTATGCTTACCAGGAACCACTCTGGATTCCTTTGCTCTTGAGCAAGGAGTCTCTCCTGGATGGATCTCTTTGCTGTACGTTTGGTTGTAGACATATAGTGACGTACGTAGCAGCTGCAGAGCTGTTCTTTGCTTACCTCAATGGAGCTGATTCTTATACCAAAACTGCAGCTTATTGTATTTCCACTATAATGAGTTTATTCTTGGAAAAAGTTAAAAATATAATTGTTACACAAACCAGAAATAAAGTAAGTGTAATCCGTTAACACCAGCTTTTGTGGTATATACTGAAGTCTACCTGCAAGGAGTTTGCCATGCAAGTCGTCTCTTCAGCTATAGCCCCCCCCCCCCCCCCCCCCCCCCCCCCCCAAACCAACAATAAAGACTTTCCCACTAGATAGATTAAACTACAGTAGCTCCATGCTAATCCCAGAGGCTCCATGCTAAGCCCAGAGCTGAGAGCAGGACCACAGAGGCTCCATGCTAAGCCCAGAGTTAAGAGCAGGACCACAGAGGCTCCATGCTAAGCCCAGAGTTAAGAGCAGGACCACAGAGGCTCCATGCTAAGCCCAGAGCTGAGAGCAGGACCACAGAGGCTCCATGCTAAGCCCAGAGTTAAGAGCAGGACCACAGAGGCTCCATGCTAAGCCCAGAGTTAAGAGCAGGACCATAGAGGCTCCATGCTAAGCCCAGAGCTGAGAGCAGGACCACAGAGGCTCCATGCTAAGCCCAGAGTTAAGAGCAGGACCACAGAGGCTCCATGCTAAGCCCAGAGTAGAGAGCAGCACCACAGAGGCTCCATGCTAAGCCCAGAGCTGAGAGTGGACCACAGAGGCTCCATGTCTAAGCCCAGAGTTGAGAGCAGGACCACAGAGGCTCCATGCTAAGCCCAGAGTTAAGAGCAGGACCACAGAGGCTCCATGCTAAGCCCAGAGCTGAGAGCAGGACCACAGAGACTCCATGCTAAGCCCAGAGGAACACAGTGGCTCCATGCTAAGCCCAGAGTTGAGAGCGGGACCAAAGAGGCTCCATGCTAAGCCCAGAGTTGAGAGCAGCACCACAGTGGCTCCATGCTAAGCCCAGAGTTGAGAGCAGCACCACAGAGACTCCATGCTAAGCCCAGAGCTGAGAGCAGGACCACAGAGGCTCCATGCTAAGCCCAGAGTTGAGAGCAGCACCACAGTGGCTCCATGCTAAGCCCAGAGCTGAGAGCAGGACCACAGAGACTCCATGCTAAGCCCAGAGCTGAGAATAGTATAATGCAACAATATTCATGTAAACCATGTTCAACAATCCATTCACACTGACAATAGGGGTGGCCTGGATCCATACCTCACTGCTGGCTTAGCGATGCGCAGTAGCTGCCACTGCGATGTGCTTCAAACCGAGATGCACCTTCCCCTGTGATGCACACTGGCTAGCAAGTTGATAATTGTTTATACAAGGGACTAATCAACACTTTTTAATTACCCTAGGTGTGAAGCCCAAATGGCTCCAAGAAACAACTATTGACTGTGAAACAATAGGGACTTGTTTTTATCCTCAGAACAGTTTTACTGCCAGAGGTCTAGCCCTAGAAACAATATCAGGGCCACCACTGCTAGCAGGAGCAGCCACAGCACTGCTGCTAATTGACCTCCACCCAAGTTGGTTAGACTAGATACTAGATAAGGAGGTGATTATTGAAGTTGAAGGAGGACTACTGCATCTTGGCAGGGGCACAGGAAACCTACACTACAGCTGCCATTTCTGGGGCTGAGTACACTAATGAAAGCTGCAGGAAATCTCCCTCAAAGGGCAGCCAAGTTAGAAATTAGCTACAAGTACTCAAACTTTTACATGCACTTACTCCAGCATGTACTTACTCCAGCATTACTATGGTTACTAGAAGGTGTAAATTAGATATTATTTTCTCAGTGAAGAGGAGTGCAGAGTGCCTGCAACATGGAAGTGGAAAATGTAGGTCAGCTTAGGCAGGCCAAGAGGGGCAACCATGGATGGGTGCCACAGGTGCATGCATTAGTGTGTACAGGATAAAATGGTAGCAGGTGCATGCATTAGTGTACAGGATAAAATGGCAGTAGGTGCATGATTTAGTGTACAGGATAAAATGGTAGTAGGTGCATGCATTAGTGTACAGGATAAAATGGCAGTAGGTGCATGCATTAGTGTACAGGATAAAATTGTAGTAGGTGCATGTATTAGTGCACAGGATAAAATGGCAGTAGGTGCATGCATTAGTGTACAGGATAAAATGGTAGTAGGTGCATGCATTAGTGTACAGGATAAAATGGTAACAGGTGCATGCATTAGTGTACAGGATAAAATGGTAGTAGGTGCATGCATTAGTGTACAGGATAAAATAGTAGCAGGTGCATGATTAGTGTACAGGATAAAATGGTAGCAGGTGCATGCATTAGTGTACAGGATAAAATGGTAGTAGGTGCATGCATTAGTGTACAGGATAAAATGGTAGTAGGTGCATGCATTAGTGTACAGGATAAAATGGCAGTAGGTGCATGCATTATAAAATGGTAGCATACTACAGACTTTCATATTATTAATAAGGTTTTGTTTGTTTGTGGGGGGGGTAAAGGAATATCTCCCCCCCCCCCCCCCCCCCCCCCCCCCCCTTCCCACCCCCCAAAGACACAGTACTGATGTACTGATTATGCCAGCCACAAGAGCATCCAGGGTAAACAGGTCAAAGAACATTGTTTTCCTAGTAAAATAGAGTGTTTGTGGAATTAGTTAACTTATAAATGTGGTATATCTTACCCCTCCTGGTACTGGTGCAGAATGCAGCGATGGCTCCGCCACTGTCCACTGCTACTCCAATACCCATCCCTTAACATAGAGGAACAGTCACTTCCTAGAGCAAACAGCACAACATAGAGGAATAGACACTTCCTAAAGCAAACAGCACAACATAGAGGAATAGTCACTTCCTAAAGCAAACAGCACAACATAGAGGAATAGTCACTTCCTAAAGCAAACAGCACAACATAGAGGAACAGTCACTTCCTAAAGCAAACAGCACAACATAGAGGAATAGTCCACTTCCTAAAGCAAACAGCACAACATAGAGGATAGTCACTTCCTAAAGCAAACAGCACAACATAGAGGAATAGTCACTTCCTAAAGCAAACAGCACAACATAGAGGAATAGTCACTTCCTAAAGCAAACAGCACAACATAGAGGAATAGTCACTTCCTAAAGCAAACAGCACAACATAGAGGAATAGTCACTTCCTAAAGCAAACAGCACAACATAGAGGAATAGTCACTTCCCAGAGCAAACAGCACAACATAGAGGAATAGTCACTTCCTAAAGCAAACAGCACAACATAGAGGAATAGTCACTTCCTAAAGCAAACAGCACAACATAGAGGAACAGTCACTTCCTAAAGCAGCACAACATAGAGGAATAGTCACTTCCCAGAGCAAACAGCACAACATAGAGGAATAGTCACTTCCTAAAGCAAACAGCACAACATAGAGTGAATAGTCACTTCCTAAAGCAAACAGCACAACATAGAGGAATAGTCACTTCCTAAAGCAAACAGCACAACATAGAGGAATAGTCACTTCCTAGAGCAAACAGCACAACATAGAGGAATAGTCACTTCCTAGAGCAAACAGCACAACATAGAGGAATAGTCACTTCCTAAAGCAAACAGCACAACATAGAGGAATAGTCACTTCCTAAAGCAAACAGCACAACATAGAGGAATAGTCACTTCCTAAAGCAAACAGCACAACATAGAGGAATAGTCATTTCCTAAAGAAAAAAGACATGCTCGAGGAAGCGGTTTCCATTGTGCATAAATCTGAGTGATATTCATCGTGCTCATCGAATTTTTTTGAGAGTATATGTTACCTCGATACTAACATGCGGGAGACTAATGACTTCTTAAACGCCAAGTAATGTACGAGTAACGAAGTGTCACAGATTAAATACATTAATAAAATAGGGCATTAAAATAAAATGCTCAGCAACAAGGAACGGATTACACTCTTCTAAAAGGTGGGTAGGTCATGGCCTGAGCAACGATGGAGCAAGCTTGGGCCTACCTTGGGAAGGTAATGGGTCTGAGCAATGATGGAGCAAGCTCGGGCCTACCTTGGGAAGGTAATGGGCCTGAGCAATGGAGCAAGCTTGTGCCTACCTTGGAAGGTAATGGGTCTGAGCAACGATGGAGCAAGCTTGGGCCTACCTTCTGCTTTCATGGTAACTTTTCTGTGGAGGCTTGGAAATGAATTGTTGCGGCCTTACAGTAGGCACCTACCTCCTGCTAAGTAAGAGGAAATAATGCTGCTGCTAACTACTGGGGCTGATTTGGTTTTGTAGTGACACTAGCCAAATTCTGGTCCAATTCCTATGGCAACAGTCATGCTTCATAGCATCCATGGTAGGTAATGGCTGAAGTAAAGGCTAGTGGAAGGGAGAACTAATCACACGTACCCCCCCCCCCTCCTCCCCCCTCCCTCAATCCTACAAACCCTCAATCCTACAAACCCACACAGAGAGAGCGAGAGAGGATCATTTTCCA
>JAQNBH010000012.1:10149020-10344399 GCA_028752905.1 Cladorhizidae sp. MBARI D1340-BT2 | reverse complement strand
TTAAATAATTAAATATAATAATATAATAATATAATAATAATAATAATTAATAATAATAATAATAATAACAACAACAACAATAACAACAACAATAATAATAATAATAAGTACTACTAAAATTAATAATCAACAATAAGAATCAACAATAAGAATAATGATAATCTAATAATAAATAATAATAATAAATATTCTAATTAAGACAAATACTGACCTGATGATTACCATTTACAGATACAGGCCAGTCCAACCAATGTGTTCAGCTGCAGTCTTCTCCAAGGAGAAATTAACCCTCGCTCCAGTCAGGCTGTTCCGGTCAAGTTTACGCCCCAAACCCACATTCCTTACTGCCGAGCTGTGTATGTGATTGTACAACATCAGGTAAAGGATTGCCACCCAGTTACGGGTAGGACATTTAAGGAGCTATCGCACACTGTCTATATACTTAGTCAAGTCTTGAAAAGTACTTGCTAAAAACCAATGACCTCTGTCAAACCTTACTAATTATGCCACTCTGTGTTGGAGTTCGCAGGAACTTCTGCTTGTCTCCTCCCTAGACCTGCAGCAAGATTGGTGACTTGCAGCTGCTACTTGATCGCCATAAGCTTCCATCTCTGCACCAACATAGAGCTGCACTCCATCCTCACCAGCATGCTCTGTGGTGGCACCAGCTCAAAAGCTCCAGATAAACCACAATGCATAATACCAATTGTATAAGAATTAAAACTTACGAATCTCATTGCATCACTTCCTGGAGTATACTCGACGCTTCCTGTAATATACTAGACACCAGTGTGATACCTGACCCATGAACTTGAGCCAAATAGCTGCATAATGGAACACATGTGCTAGGCTCTAATTTATTGCAAGAGTTTCAAGCCTTATTCCTCAATATCCAGTAATGCTAGCTCTGCCCTCAGGCTCTCGTAGCTTTTGTTCAGAATGTATTTGAGCCAATTTGAGTTCCTATCTGTGGTTAATTTTACCAGTGGCATGTTAATTAGTTTAAATTGAGCCAGGCAATTTTATTCTTGGTGTGCTGATGTCATTATCCACATCATCTGATCTGTAGGAACCTCTTCTGGTGTGCTTCATTGGGAATGGATTCTCAGAACTTCAGACTCCTGGTTAATTACTAATTGTAATCATTATGTTCATGTATATGAGCATGTGTGAATGTATGTGTGTGTATGTATGGTGTGTGTGTGTGTGTGTGTGGTCTGTGTCTGTGGATGCAGTTAACTTGGATCCAGGCATCATCGCTAGGTACTTGCTGCACGCACAGTCAGGGATATCACTCTTACCACCTCCAGTATGTGTAGCAATGGATGATAGTAGATGCTGATGTGATGCTAGAGATGTTGTCATAAGCAACCATAAATTTATCATCAATTCAGTTTTGTAGTCGTACTGACCCACTAATTAAATCGAAATAGATATCAGATAGGTAAGGTGATTTCATTAGCACTGGCCATGTATTCACACCAGGGAGCATAGAGAAGACAGTTGGCTTCAAGAAGTACAGGAAGTCTGTCTGTTTACTCAGAGAGGAGGACACATCTCTGACACTTCCCTAGTTACAACCCTTGTAACCATGACATCTTCTCCTACCCTCTCTCAGTCTCTCTTGTTTGCCCGACCCCAACTGCGTAGAGATCTCTTGGGGTAGTGGGATCTCTTTTGCAATGCAGCAACTCCCTAGCTGCCCTACAGCACAACATGGCTTTGCAATCCCTTCCCTTCATAGCTTTCAAACTGTTTCACTTCAAAAGTCGATCGCATATTGTCATTTACCACTTCATTACGGAATACATCATGTTCTATGTATTCAAAGCAAGAATATTCTCAACGAACTCTCAGTTGACATAGTGCAGATGCAATCACTTCCTTATAACCAACTTAAATTTACTCACTTGATCGACCAGATGATCTAGTCTTCATGATGAAGGCTAGAGAGCATCTAGCTGAAACATCGAGTGAGTAAATTTAAGTTGTTTCTCGAGAAAGTTATTGGACTGAATATTATCATATAAATTATTTTTAAAGTCAGTGTGTTAATTTCTTGAGTAAGCATTGACCAAGCTCTGGGTAGGCAGAAGTTTGCTGTAAAGCATGTCGGTGTTTAGCATTTTTTCAACTAGCACTGACTGCTAACAGATAACTGGATACTTGACAAATATTGTTCTAAATAATAATGCAAAGTGTGCATAAACAGTGTTTAAAACATGGCAGTGAGACCAGCTCCACACAGTGTGATGCTGCCTAACCAAGAGTCTTTGTAAGGACAGTGAGACCAGCTCCACACAGTGTGATGCTGCCTAACCAAGAGTCTTTGTAAGGACAGTGAGACCAGCTCCACACAGTGAGATGCTGCCTAACCAAGAGTCTTTGTAAGGACAGTGAGACCAGCTCCACACAGTGAGATGCTGCCTAACCAAGAGTCTTTGTAAGGACAGAGAGACCAGCTCCACACAGTGAGATGCTGTCTAACCAAGAGTCTTTGTAAGGACAGTGAGACCAGCTCCACACAGTGAGATGCTGCCTAACCAAGAGTCTTTGTAAGGACAGTGAGACCAGCTCCACACAGTGAGATGCTGCCTAACCAAGAGTCTTTGTAAGGACTGTGAGACCAGCTCCACACAGTGAGATGCTGCCTAACCAAAGTCTTTGTAATGACAGTGAGATCAGCTCCACACAGTGAGATGCTGCCTAACCAAGAGTCTTTGTAAGGACAGTGAGACCAGCTCCACACAGTGAGATGCTGCCTAACCAAGAGTCTTTGTAAGGACAGTGAGACCAGCTCCACACAGTGAGATGCTGCCTAATCAAGAGTCTTTGTAAGGACAGTGAGACCAGCTCCACACAGTGAGATGCTGCCTAACCAAGAGTCTTTGTAAGGACAGTGAGACCAGCTCCACACAGTGAGATGCTGCCTAACCAAGAGTCTTTGTAAGGACAGTGAGACCAGCTCCACACAGTGAGATGCTGCCTAACCAAGAGTCTTTGTAAGGACAGCGAGACCAGCTCCACACAGTGAGATGCTGCCTAACCAAGAGTCTTTGTAAGGACAATGAGTTCAGAGCTCCACACAGTGAGATGCTGCCTAACCAAGAGTCTTTGTAAGGACAATGAGTTCAGAGCTCCACACAGTGAGATGCCGCCTAACCAAGAGTCTTTGTAAGGACAGTGAGACCAGCTCCACACAGTGAGATGCTGCATAACCAAGAGTCTTTGTAAGGACAGTGAGACCAGCTCCACACAGTGAGATGCTACCTGACCAAGAGTCTTTGTAAGGACAGTGAGACCAGCTCCACACAGTGAGATGCTGCCTGACCAAGAGTCTTTGTAAGGACAGTGAGACCAGCTCCACACAGTGAGATGCTGCCTAACCAAGAGTCTTTGTAAGGACAGTGAGACCAGCTCCACACAGTGAGATGCTGCCTAACCAAGAGTCTTTGTAAGGACAGTGAGACCAGCTCCACACAGTGAGATGCTACCTAACCAAGAGTCTTTGTAAGGACAGTGAGAGCAGCTCCACACAGTGAGATGCTGCCTAACCAAGAGTCTTTGTAAGGACAGTAAGACCAGCTCCACACAGTGAGATGCTGCCTAACCAAGAGTCTTTGTAAGGACAGTGAGACCAGCTCCACACAGTGAGATGCTGCCTAACCAAGAGTCTTTGTAAGGACAGTGAGACCAGCTCCACACAGTGAGATGCTGCCTAACCAAGAGTCTTTGTAAGGACAATGAGACCAGCTCCACACAGTGAGATGCTGCCTAACCAAGAGTCTTTGTAAGGACAGTGAGACCAGCTCCACACAGTGAGATGCTGCCTAACCAAGAGTCTTTGTAAGGACAGTGAGACCAGCTCCACACAGTGAGATGCTGCCTAACCAAGAGTCTTTGTAAGGACAGTGAGTCCAGCTCCACACAGTGAGATGCTGCCTAACCAAGAGTCTTTGTAAGGACTGTGAGACCAGCTCCACACAGTGAGATGCTGCCTAACCAAGAGTCTTTGTAATGACAGTGAGATCAGCTCCACACAGTGAGATGCTGCCTAACCAAGAGTCTTTGTAAGGACAGTGAGACCAGCTCCACACAGTGAGATGCTGCCTAACCAAGAGTCTTTGTAAGGACAGTGAGACCAGCTCCACACAGTGAGATGCTGCCTAATCAAGAGTCTTTGTAAGGACAGTGAGACCAGCTCCACACAGTGAGATGCTGCCTAACCAAGAGTCTTTGTAAGGACAGTGAGACCAGCTCCACACAGTGAGATGCTGCCTAACCAAGAGTCTTTGTAAGGACAGTGAGACCAGCTCCACACAGTGAGATGCTGCCTAACCAAGAGTCTTTGTAAGGACAGCGAGACCAGCTCCACACAGTGAGATGCTGCCTAACCAAGAGTCTTTGTAAGGACAATGAGTTCAGAGCTCCACACAGTGAGATGCCGCCTAACCAAGAGTCTTTGTAAGGACAGTGAGACCAGCTCCACACAGTGAGATGCTGCATAACCAAGAGTCTTTGTAAGGACAGTGAGACCAGCTCCACACAGTGAGATGCTGTCTAACCAAGAGTCTTTGTAAGGACAGTGAGACCAGCTCCACACAGTGAGATGCTGCCTAACCAAGAGTCTTTGTAAGGACAGTGAGACCAGCTCCACACAGTGAGATGCTGCCTAACCAAGAGTCTTTGTAAGGACAGTGAGACCAGCTCCACACAGTGAGATGCTGCCTAACCAAGAGTCTTTGTAAGGACAGTGAGACCAGCTCCACACAGTGAGATGCTGCCTAACCAAGAGTCTTTGTAAGGACAGTGAGACCAGCTCCACACAGTGAGATGCTACCTAACCAAGAGTCTTTGTAAGGACAGTGAGAGCAGCTCCACACAGTGAGATGCTGCCTAACCAAGAGTCTTTGTAAGGACAGTAAGACCAGCTCCACACAGTGAGATGCTGCCTAACCAAGAGTCTTTGTAAGGACAGTGAGACCAGCTCCACACAGTGAGATGCTGCCTAACCAAGAGTCTTTGTAAGGACAGTGAGACCAGCTCCACACAGTGAGATGCTGCCTAACCAAGAGTCTTTGTAAGGACAATGAGACCAGCTCCACACAGTGAGATGCTGCCTAACCAAGAGTCTTTGTAAGGACAGTGAGACTAGCTCCACACAGTGAGATGCTGCCTAACCAAGAGTCTTTGTAAGGACAGTGAGACCAGCTCCACACAGTGAGATGCTGCCTAACCAAGAGTCTTTGTAAGGACAGTGAGACTAGCTCCACACAGTGAGATGCTGCCTAACCAAGAGTCTTTGTAAGGACAGTGAGACCAGCTCCACACAGTGAGATGCTGCCTAACCAAGAGTCTTTGTAAGGACAGTGAGACCAGCTCCACACAGTGAGATGCTTCCTAACCAAGAGTCTTTGTAAGGACAGTGAGACCAGCTCCACACAGTGAGATGCTGCCTAACCAAGAGTCTTTGTAAGGACAGAGAGACCAGCTGCACACAGTGAGATGCTGCCTAACCAAGAGTCTTTGTAACGCGAGTTAAAGTGAAATAAATAGTATGTGAGACTTAAACTTTCAGCAAAATGTAGCGCCTAACAAGGAGGAGTGCTAAACCACAAATGTTGACAGTATTTGTTTCCCCCTCACACTTTGATGGTGTGCATCATTTATCTTACAGAAAGTCGAGGAACTTATGGATGGTGGACAGCTGAAGGTGGACACAGAGAGAGGTGTGCTGAGTGTGTATTCCGATGTCTCTGTCTCCTGCTTCTTGCCTCAGCCAAAGAAGTTCTCTTCCTGCTCCTCCTCAAACTTTTCCCGATATTTTGCATGCCAGAATGAAATAGTAAGTGACTATGCTGAGCAGTAGTTGGTAATGTATGATGTCACATTGGCCGCCCATGGTAGGGGGGATCTTTCATACCCGGTATCCCAGGTAGGGGACATCTGTCATACTGGATACCCCTGGTAGGGTGGGTTGTTACACTTACTGGGTACCCCGGATAGGAGAGATTGTTTCTTGCAGTATATATTAATAATAGCTATAAGGTACTAGTAGTGTTTACTAGCAGAGGGAGCGTGAGGTAGAAGGTTTGTGTAGTACTGGAGCAGAGGGAACGCGAGGTGGAGGGTTTGGATTCAAGAAAAATCGTTTCTAGAACAAAAACCTTTAGCTCCACCCCCTTTCCCCCTCCCAATAGTGACAGTGTACCAGGTCGAGTGCTCTGGTGTAGTTTATGAATGGTGCTACAGTGATGCTACCTGGACTGCTCTCGTATTCATTGATATATATAGTCCATGGTGCGTCATGTGACTTCCGATGTGGGCACTCTCAAGTTTGAATATTGCTCTCCCTCTCTGTCCTCAGAAGGAAAGGTCAGTGCAGTAATATTTTATAATTATCTGACCATGTTGATTATATTAATTACTGTACAAGTTTGCTTATATAATGTATGAGAGAAATCAAGTAATCCAGGACCATATAATACACATGCCATTATTGTTATTATTATTTTGTTATTTGTTATTGTTGTTGTTGTTATTATTATTATTATTATTATTATTATTATTATTATTATTATTATTATTATTATTATTATTATTATTATTATTATTATTATTATTTATTATTAAGTATTTGTCTGTTAATATTTGTCTGTTAATGTATGTATTCACTTTATCTGTTTGAATATCCCCCTCCCAGACTGTGACTCTCACTAACCACACACAGGGGGAGGTTTGCTGTAATTGGACAAGTAAGACAAGTAATGTATGGCTGGGAGAGATGGACTATATTATTCCTGTATCAGCTCTAATATGACTAGCCCCTGGATTAGCTGCACATGTATCTGTCTAATATGACTTGCCCCTGGATTAGCTGCACATGTATCAGCTCTAATATGACTAGCCCCTGGATTAGCTGCACATGTATCTGTCCAATATGACTAGCCCCTGGATTAGCTGCACATGTATCTGTCTAATATGACTTGCCCCTGGATTAGCTGCACATGTATCTGCTCTAATATAACCTGCCCCTGGATTAGCTGCACATGTATCTGCTCTAATATGACTAGCCCCTGGATTAGCTGCACATGTATCTGTCTAATATGACTTGCCCCTGGATTAGCTGCACATGTATCTGCTCTAATATAACCTGCCCCTGGATTAGCTGCACATGTATCTGCTCTAATATGACTAGCCCCTGGATTAGCTGCACATGTATCGTCTAATATGACTTGCCCCTGGATTAGCTGCACATGTATCTGCTCTAATATGATTAGCCCCTGGATTAGCTGCACACGTATCTGTCTAATATGATTAGCCCCTGGATTAGCTGCACACGTATCAGCTCTAATATGACTATAGCTGCACACGTATCAGCTCTAATATGACTAGCCCCTGGATTAGCTGCACATGTATCTGCTCTAATATGACTAGCCCCTGGATTAGCTGCACACGTATCTGTCTAATATGACTTGCCCCTGGATTAGCTGCACACGTATCAGCTCTAATATGACTATAGCTGCACACGTATCAGCTCTAATATGACTAGCCCCTGGATTAGCTGCACATGTATCTGCTCTAATATGACTGGCCCCTGGATTAGCTACACACGTATCAGCTCTAATATGACTTACCCCTGGATTAGCTACACATGTATCTGTCTAATATGACTTGCCCCTGGATTAGCTGCACACGTATCAGCTCTAATATGACTAGCCCCTGGATTATGCACATGTATCTGTCTAATATGACTTGCCCCTGGATTAGCTGCACATGTATCTGCTCTAATATGACTGGCCCCTGGATTAGCTGCACATGTATCTGTCTAATATGACTTGCCCCTGGATTAGCTGCACATCTATCTGCTCTAATATGACTAGCCCCTGGATTAGCTGCACATGTATCTGCTCTAATATGACTAGCCCCTGGATTAGCTGCACACTTATCTGTTCTAATATGACTAGCCCCTGGATTAGCTGCACATGTATCTGCTCTAATATGACTGGCCCCTGGATTAGCTGCACATGTATCTGCTCTAATATGACTTGCCCCTGGATTAGCTGCACATGTATCTGCTCTAATATGACTTGCCCCTGGATTAGCTGCACATGTATCTGCTCTAATATGACTGGCCCCTGGATTAGCTACACATGTATCTGCTCTAATATGACTGGCCCCTGGATTAGCTGCACATGTATCTGCTCTAATATGACTGGCCCCTGGATTAGCTGCACATGTATCTGCTCTAATATGACTGGCCCCTGGATTAGCTGCACATGTATCTGTCTAATATGACTTGCCCCTGGATTAGCTGCACACGTATCAGCTCTAATAGGACTTCCCCCTGCACATGTATCTGCTCTAATATGACTGGCCCCTGGATTAGCTGCACATGTATCTGTCTAATATGACTTTCCCCTGGATTAGCTGCACATGTATCTGCTCTAATATGACGTTACCCTGGATTAGCTGCACTTTCCTAAAGCTTTTCATTTTCCTGGGGATGGGCTAGCACAAAGCAACGTGAACTAATCATCAAGGTGAACTAATCATCAAGGTGAACTAATCATCAAGGTGGACTAATTAGACACATAAGCAAGGTGGACTAATTAGACACATAAGCAAGGTGAACTAATTGGACACATAAGCAAGGTGGACTAATTAGACACATAAGCAAGGTGGACTAATTACACACATAAGCAAGGTGGACTAATTAGACACATAAGCAAGGTGGACTAATTAGACACCTAAGCAAGGTGGACTAATTAGACACATAAGCAAGGTGAACTAATTAGACACATAAGCAAGGTGAACTAATTAGACACAAGCAAGGTGAACTAATTCGACACAAGCTAGGTGAACTAATTAGACGCATAAACAAGGTGAACTAATTAGACACATAAGCAAGGTGAACTAATTAGACACATAAGCAAGGTGGACTAAGTACACACATAAGCAAGGTGAACTAATTAGACACATAAGCAACGTGGACTAATTAGACACATAAGCAAGGTGGACTAATTAGACACATAAGCAAGGTGGACTAATTACACACAAGCAAGGTGGACTAATTAGACACAAGCAAGGTGGACTAATTAGACACATAAGCAAGGTGAACTAATTAGACACATAAGCAAGGTGAACTAATTAGACACATAAAGCAAGGTGGACTAATTACACACAAGCAAGGTGAACTAATTACACACAAAGCAAGGTGGACTAATTACACACAAGCAAGGTGAACTAATTACACACAAGCAAGGTGAACTAATTACACACATAAGCAAGGTGAACTAATTACACACATAAGCAAGGTGAACTAATTAGACACATAAAGCGTGTCTAGAGCTTTTCTGACAGACATTTCTATTCTTATGGTGGGGGTGAGGGGGGAAACCCCAAAAACCTTGGCATCTTTGTGGAATTTAGCAGCCATCAGATAAGGAGACGAGTCATTTAGCCATCGATGCAGCGAGCTAGAGGTGTGAACAAAAGAGTCACTCTAATAATTATAGGAACTCCTTCAAATTAAGGTGTCCACAGTCACAAAGTACAGGGTGCATGCACTCTACGAGCATTGTTGCATCTTGTGGCGTCTGCCATGGAATATGAAGGAGTAATTGAAGGAGACAAATAATTATAACTGTGCAGTGTGTGTGCATTGTTATTGTTGTTATGATTTATTGCTTCTCTCACAGCATATTTGGAGAGTTTTGTGGTGATGCCGACTCAACGCAACATAATGCCAAAGAAGTCTGCCTCCTTCACACTCTATTTTAAGCCAGTAGGTCACATGACTGGGTCACATGACTGCATGCTATATAGTAAGTCATATACTTATAATTCCTGCTGTTGTTGTTGTTGCTGTTGTTGTTGTTGTTTAGGACCGAGCCAATGAGTTCTACAGCAGCGAACTAGAATGCTTTATCCATTACAAGGTGACCTCATTCATGTGTGGGCGTGTCAGGTTGAACCTACGACCACTAATAACAAACTTGCATGCATCCTTCAGAGTTAAGTTTTTAAGAGAATATCCTATCACTCACCTTGTTGTATGTCCCACACAGGAGCTGAATGATTATCGCCACGTCCATCGTCTCGCCACGTGCCCTCCGTGGTGCGTGACTGTGACCCTCTTGGGACACACCTTCACCAACGGATTTAATTTCATCTCGTCCAAGTTGGTTTATAGAGGCATTGTATTTGTGCTGTGTTGCCATTAGTTACATATTAGCAAGATATTTGCGACTGTGAGTGGTCGAGATTCTCTCTTTCCCAAGCAAAAAGGTCATGGCACCTTAATTAAGGTTGATGCTATTATCACTGTTTAGCAGGTTAAATGTAAGTTGTTTAGCACGACACTTAGAGCATCAGTCAGTATGGAAATGAGGACTTCATAAAGTATACCATCCTGCAGATATAATCAATTTCTTATAGGTGCAGATTGTCTATGTGTATGTACCAGGGTAGGATGACCAATGGTTGGACTGCTGCAGAGCAGAGCCTGAAGAATGTCACACCAGGGTAGCTAGCAAGGGATGACCAATGTTTGAACTGCTACAAATCTGTCTCAATGTAGCAGGAGAAGGAATCAGCTACACAAGTGGGGGCTAGAACCAGTGGTGAAGTAGATGCTTAACAAAACAGGACTGTCCATAGCAAGCACAGTCCCAACAGCTCCAGTGTCATACCTTCTAGTAGAGGATTTGTACTACTATCATTATCTCTCAATGAACTCACAGTTGACATAATAACATTACAATAACCTTCTCAATAATCAACTTCAAATTGTATTCTCTCGATGTTTCGACTAGATGCTCTAGCCTTTATTCCTGATGAAGGCTAGAGCATCTGGTCGAAACGTCGAGAGAATATAATTTCAAGTTGATTATTGAGAAGGTTATTGTAAGATTAATATTATGTCTGTTCTGAATGCTATTATCTGAGAATCTCTTCTAGGACATTCCTGGATGTCCCGGGTTACTTAGTATCTCTCAGAATGTCCCTAGAGAGGATGACTGACCTGTATCGATCCTGAGATACTTGTATGTCGAGATATTTGGCACTATCATCTCCTAGAATACCCTTAGCCAGCTAACCTTTATTCCTAGCACTGTTTGCAGCATCCATGCTGTATAGTCAGTCACCCTCACTTAGGGATATCCCGGGAGAGTCCCAACATCTCAGGATCCATGCTATATAGTCAGTCTCCATCACTAGTGCCAGTAGTCCGGGAACTCTGGAATGCCAGTAAAGTCTATGACTGTCCCACACATACTGTACAACTGCTCTGCCTACCTTCACTTTTGCATCTATTCCTGCAGGCAAGTGTGCGACACAACACGCCTGCTCTTCCCCTGGACCACTCTGGGACAGCCAGTGTTTCAAACAGTGCGACTGACAAACTGTTCTAAAAGCTCAACCTCGTATGATGTGTCTCAAGACAAAAATGGGTAAAGGGTCGGCATGTGCAAGTGCATAACCATATACATAGGACTTGTCCTCAGGATTGTGCCTGTTAACAGCCACTCTACTCGGCAACATGAGCTGAGCGGAACCCTGTAGGATGTGTTGCATGAGGAGCTAAGTGGAGAGCTGTGTAGCTAAAGGGAGGGAGTAGACCACCAACACCTGAGCATGTCATGTCATCCGATGACATTCCTTTTAGCATTGCAAGTTCTGAAGACAGTTGTGTGCAATGCCACCTTCGACAGGATCTTAAATAGGCTAATCGTGTGTAGAGTTCAGTGTATGTGTTGCACCTTGTGGGGTATAGTAATATTTTGGACTGCGATGTTTATATGCGATATTTATTTTTTCAAATTGTTGGAACAAAAAATACATTTCACTGTTAATCATCCTTGTTGTTGTTGTTATTGTTGTTGGTATTTTTGTAGTTATTTTTGTTGTTGGTATTTTTGTTGTTGTTGGTATTTGGTATTTTTGTAGTTATTTTTGTTGTTGGTATTTTTGTTGTTGTTGTTGGTATTTGGTATTTTTGTAGTTATTTTTGTTGTTGGTATTTTTGTTGTTGGTATTTTTGTTGTCATTTTTGTTGTTGGTATTTTTGTTGTTATTTTTATTGTTGCTATTTTGTTGGTATTTTTTTAGTTGGTATTTTTATTGTTGCTATTTTTGTTGGTATTTTTGTTGTTGGTATTTTTGTTGTTGTTATTTTTTTATTGTTGCCATTTTTGTTATTATTTTGTTATTATTTTTTGGTATTTTTGTTGGTATTATTTTTGCTGTTGTTATTTTTGTTATTATATTTGTTGTTATTTTTGTTGTTATTTTTGTTGTTATTATTTTGTTGCTATTTTTGTTTCTATTTTATCAGAATTTTCACCGCCAAGCCCGCACATGGACTCATACGGAACCAGTACCAGCTTGTGGTGCAGCAAATGCTGTCTCCCAAGACTAGTTTGCAGCGCTGTGCTCTGGAGTACCAGCTCCGTTCCCCGGCGACCTCTTACATCAAGGTTTGCATTGGTACAATCATGGCTGCACCCAGGGGTGGATGGAAGGGTGGAGCCTGTGGGAAGTGGGTGGAGTAGGGAGGAGGGGGTGGGAGTGTGCAATGTCTACCCCATATCCTCTAATGTCGAGCCCTCAACTATTAGGAACTGGCCTTACTAATTCGGCCTCGATGTAACACTCTTTCAACTAACTGTGACCACATCTTGAGGGGTGACCATGTCAACTTTGTGGGAAGCTTTCATTTTTCATCGTTGCAATGTGACTGCGCTGCAGTTTGGTTGAATGGGCTGCATACAAGAGCAGACAGGCACGCTCATACAGGCCACAGTAAAACTTGAGCGAAGAGAACCATCCAGAAAGTGCCTCCTTTCTCAAAGGGAAAGGGGTGTGGCCAGTAGGCAGAGGTGCCTGTGCAGTCCTCCTCAGCGGACGAGCTTCTAGAAGCAATAGGATTGAGAGGCTGTTAGAAGTCGCAGTTGTCATTGGCAGGCATGATTGACGTCCATTTTTTAGAATGTCTTAAACCTCCTCAACTGAAGCTTATGTAATGGTAACTGTCCTTCCGATTGTAACCACAGGTAGATGGGACTGAAATAATTAGAAGCCATGGTTATACGGTACATGAGTGCGAGTTGTTCTTGATTAGTTGTGTTGTTGTGTTGTTGTTGTTGTTGTTTTAGAAGGTGCATATGATTGGTTCTTGCGAAACTCCAAAACTATCTATTCATAATGATGTGAGTTCATATGTATCTATATATGTATGCAGGGCTTCATTTAGAACCTCCCACTCACCCTTGGAACTTTCATACAGGTAGCTAATTTTAATAAATTTTATTCTCGTGAATGACCACGTACATATACAAAGGTTGATTTAAAAAACTTAAACAGCTCATTCCCTTTCTGCTCCACATATCGACGCTTGTTTCAAGATCACTGTCTCTCTGCAATTTTCAGAGGTGTGAAAAACTGGAGTCACTTAATTTTTTCTTCGTAGACAAGTTTTATTAATCTCATCTGCTTCTCTCTACGGAGTAGCAACAGGTATGGACAGACTGATGGCACAAGTGTGTTCAAGTTTGGGAACATGTTTTGCTTAGCTATGAACTGACGAAAGTTTATCACTCTGTGGTAATGTCAGGGGATATCATTGCTACTTTCACTGTCCTTCACCTTGTACAGTAGTCTCCGCAGATGCCTCTCTGCCATGCAAAGAGTGTGCTAACGACTTTTCCCCTAGGAGGACAGATCGCTAGAATCCACACTTTCACTTTCGTTGGATCAAAGATGCTCAGTGCTGGAAAAACATCTCTAGAAGAAACAAAATGGCTCGGAATGTTATCTTTCAGATGACTGACGAATGCTTTTGCTACTTTTTCCTGGAATGACTTCCTGAGTAATATTTATTCCAGTTGCTCCTGCCAGGTTCATCCAAAATTCTAGCACCTAATTTGCTGCTGGTACACCTGCATCCCCAGCATGTGAAGGGTTGCGTCGACACAACTGCATATAATGGACAAGTCCAAATGTTCTGTCTGGAGTATTTTACTCAGTTTGGCTACTTGTGGAAGTGTGTACTCAAGCAAGAACATCGCTGCAATATTGTCTGCTTAATGAGAGCTTTGCTAAGTCCCAATGCTTCTGACTCATGTGTAGTATCATGGCTGTTAACTAGAGCAGTAACGATCACAGAATAGCTTACTTGCACTGTCTTTGCACACTTCTCTTGTGCCAACCAGCGAATATCAGAAGGCTTGGTAATCTTCAATTCTGGCATATCAAGTAACCAGTGGAACTCTCTCACGAGTGTTTTATAAACATGCCTTATTCCTGGAGTAGAATTAGCAGCTTGAACACAAACCAAAGTTCTGTAACAAGTGCCAGTGCATGAACAAGGCATAAGGTGTGAGATTGAACTCCAGTTTTTTTTCCTGGTTGCTTCGTTAAATCCCATCCCCAAAATTCTGCTCACTTGAAGATTTTTATGTTGCATAGAGCTGAGTAGATATGCAGTGCATCAGCTTTCTGCAAGTGGAGGATCTCCAGGAAATGCTCTTTGGAATACCACCTTCCTCCCAGCAACAGTAAAAGGACAGCTCTTCCACACTTGAAATACCTGTACACTCTCATCTGCCATGATGCTGTAATAGGAAATAGGATGCTTTATGAGGACGCTTCAGCATGGACTCCTCAATCCACATGCCTAGAGCCTCTACAAATTCAACTAAAACTACATGTATATATATAAGATGTATACACAGCATTCCTCCCTGCATTCTCCATGAAATACTTGAGACAAGACACTACCAGTTTTTTTAATTTGGTAATATGTGCTACTAATGCTACTACTACTATGAGCTGATGCTACTACTACTATGAGCTGATGCTACTACTGCTATGAGCTGATGCTACTACTACTATGAGCTGATGCTACTACTACTATGAGCTGATGCTACTACTACTATGAGCTGATGCTACTACTACTATGAGCTGATGCTACTACTACTATGAGCTGATGCTACTACTACTATGAGCTGATGCTACTACTACTATGAGCTGGTGCTACTACTACTATGAGCTGATGCTACTACTACTATGAGCTGATGCTACTACTACTATGAGCTGATGCTACTACTACTATGAGCTGATGCTACTACTACTATGAGCTGATGCTACTACTACTATGAGCTGATGCTACTACTACTATGAGCTGATGCTACTACTACTATGAGCTGATGCTACTACTACTATGAGCTGATGCTACTACTACTATGAGCTGATGCTACTACTACTATGAGCTGATGCTACTACTACTATGAGCTGATGCTACTACTACTATGAGCTGATGCTACTACTACTATGAGCTGATGCTACTACTGCTATGAGCTGATGCTACTACTACTATGAGCTGATGCCACTACTACTATGAGCGGATGTGGCTGCAGGTGATGTATTAGTGGTAACATAAGAACAAAGATCATTTGTCTTTGAAAACAAACACTTGGCAAACTAATATTATAACTAAACCTGCGAGCCCTTTATATAGTCAGCCAGTGTAAGTATGATGTAACTATCTGAGTTACTACTTTTGGAACTCAGTCATCACTATTCGTAACACCAAGTTCCAAATCTAAGATGCTAACAATGCATAAAAAGTGCATCCATGCACACTAAGTGGGTGTTAATTCTGTCTTATCAGTACCACTCACAGAGGGTCTAAAATTAAATGCCCCCAGACACACCTACAAGCAAACCAACATAGGGAATTGCCCGCCCCCTCTCACTTTTTTCTAAATGAAGCCCAGGTATCTATTTATGCATTCATGAGATAATAAGTTTTTCTCGTTTGCTTAATTGATCCATTCTCAGGTTAGGGAGCTTTATTTCAGGCCCACTTGTGTTGGAAGTACTTCACAACATCTGTTCAACGTCAGAAATACCACACAGTTTCCTATCAGGTATTAGTGTATTTAGTGGAGGTGGTTTAGTGTCACTGAACTAGCAAATAGAATCTTTCATTCAGAACACTAAAACAATAATAATTTAACAGACAGAGTGAGCATCATATCGAATACCTAATCTATATTATAGTCTGAGTCACGATGAACAAGGCAGCTGCTACGCATGCCCGAATCCAGGGCGCCACAGAACCCCCCCCCCCCCACCCCCAGTGGAAGAGAATGGAATGTTAGAGGCCTAGCGAAAATGAAGTGGGACCTTGATGGGCCTGCCAAAGCTTGAGGTAGGCAGTGGCGTCCTGACATCCGTTGAGGGAGGAGAAGTAGTAGGTGGTGTAGGTGGAACAGGGTGTGTTTGAGGCAGTGTTGATGGAGCTGGTGAGGTCCTGTGACCATAGGCGGCCTTTAGACGATCAATGGACACAGCATCCCAGCACCCATTCACATCAAGGATGAAGTGCTTCCCAGCTGTCTCGAGGATCTTGAAAGGGCCATTGTAGGGACGTTGCAAAGGACCACGATGGGCATCCTGACGGACATAGACGAATCCTGTTGCAGCTAAGTTGTGTGGTATGTAGGTCGGGCATTCACCATGGAATGTGGGAGGTGGGGGCAGGGCAGAACGCATCGTGTCCTGAAGATTGCGGAGGAACTCAGTTGGAGGGGGAAAGCTCAGCAGTCCAGCCTCAGAAGGGAAAAATTCTCCAGGTACATGCAACCCATGCCATAGACAAGGTCGGCTGAAAAACACCCAACGTCTTCCTTCCAAGCCGTTCTGATGCCAAGGAGAACTCGTCCATCCAGTTCGGTCCAGAGAGGCGGGCCTTCAGTGATGCCTTGAGTTGCCGATGAAGGCGCTCCACCATCCCGTTGGCCTGAGGGTGGTAAGCTGTGGTGGTGGATGCAGAGATTCCGAGCAGCTTGTTAAGAGCCACCCAGAGGTGGGAAGTAAACTGCGGTCCACGGTCCGAGGTGAGGTTCTCAGGGACACCAAACCGTGCAATCCAATGGCGGATGAGGGCTTTGGCACACGACTCTGTGGTAGGATCCTCCATTGGTATGACTTCGGGCCAGCGGGTAAACCGGTCAATGATTGTGAAGAGGTAGGTCTTGTTCTCTGAGGTTGGAAGGGGGCCAACGATATCAACATGGATGCTGCCGAAGCGTCTGTCAGGCGGGTCTCTCTTGACAAGAGGAGCATGTGTGTGGCGCTGAATCTTCGAGGACTGGCAGGCATGACACTCCCGGCACCAGCGGCGGACGTCACGCTTGAGGCCATGCCAGACGAAGCGAGAAGAGACAGCTCGTTGTGTTGGCTTGCATCCAGGATGAGAGAGTCCGTGAATGGTTTCAAAAATACGCCTAGTCCACTCAGATGGGATTACTGGTCTGTCTTTTCCTGTGGAGACGTCACAGAGGACAGTGAAATCCCCGAAAGGGACATCAGCGAATTTGAGACTAGTGATGGAAGTCCTGTAGGCAGCGATCTCCTTGGAATTCACCTGATTAGTGGCAAGGTGACGGTAGTCGATCGTAGGTAGGGCTATGGCAGAGAGACCGGCACGGGACAGAGTGTCAGCGACAACGTTTTCCTTGCCCGTGATGTGACGCACATCTGTGGAGAACTGAGCTATAAAGGAGAGATGGCGGGTTAGTCTCGGTGACCTCTCAGCAGCACTAGCAAAAGCGAATGTGAATGGCTTATGATCTGTGTAGATCGTGAAGGCCCGCCCTTCAACAAAGTGACGAAAGTGCTTGATGGCGAGGTAGATGGCTAGAAGTTCACGATCAAAGGCACTATATTTTATTTCTGCGTTGGATAGCTTGCGAGAAAAAAAGGCGATTGGAATCCAGCTCCCGTCCTGAAACTGCTCCAGCCGGCCACCCACAGCCCTATCAGAAGCATCCACAGTGATGCTGGTTGGAGCTGTGGGGTGGGGATGATGAAGAAGCGTGGCGGAAGCAAGGGCAGACTTGGCAGATTCAAATGCGAGCTGGCATTCGGGAGTCCAAGTGATATTTTGCCCCTTTTCTTTTGTTGCCTCATGCAGGGGGTAGAGCTTCTTAGCCAGTTGCGGCATAAAGCGATGGTAGAAATTAATCATACCGAGGAAACGCTGGAGGCTGGCTTTAGAGTCCGGGACAGGGAACTCACGCACGGCGTCAACCCTTGAAGGCAGTGGTGAGATGCCGGTGGCATTGACACAGTGGCCGAGATAGGTCAGCTCCGATGCCCCAAAAACGCTCTTAGCCCGGTTGACTACCAAGCCATTGGAGGAGAGAAGTTGGAAGACCTGGCGCAGGCAGTTGGCATGGTCCGCGAAGTTGGCACTGGCTACTAGGATATCGTTGAGGTAGACGAAAACAGATGGAATACCACGAAGGATGCCATCCATCAACCTCTGGAAGGCCTGGGCAGCATTCTTGAGGCCAAATGGCAGTTGCAGGAACTCCCATAGGCCGAAAGGTGTGATTATCGCCGTCTTAGGGACATCTCCAGGTGCCATTGGGATCTGGTGGTATCCTCGAACGAGGTCAACTTTTGAAAATATTGTCATGCCGGCCAGACTGGCATTGAAGTCCTGGATGTGAGGAAGGAGGTAGCAGTCGTCCACTGTAGCATCATTGAGGCGATGGAAATCACCACATGGCTGCCAACTTCCACCAGGCTTTGGAACTATGTGTAATGGAGAGGCCCAAGGTGAGCTTGAGCGACAAATGATGCCAAGCTGCTCCATCTTGGTGAACTCAGACTTGGCCACGGCCAGCTTGACCGCATCGAGGCGTCGGGCACGTGCATGGAGTGGGGGTCCATTTGTAATGATGTGATGCTCCACCCTGTGCTTGTTCCCATCTGTGGACTTGAAGCGGGGGATGAGGAGCTCTGGGAAATCATTAATGATGCGGTCAAAGGCATTGACCGAGGGTGCATGGATACCGGAGACGGACAGTTGTTGGCAGGCAATCTTGGTAGGGATCGCTGTAAAATTGGCCATGTCAATGAGTCGGCGTCTAGCCATATCAATGGCGAGGTCATTGGCAATGAAAAAGTCTGCTCCAAGAATGGGCTCGGTGATGTCGGCAATGTGGAACTCCTGTGCAAAGGAACGACCGTGTCCCAAGAGGAGAGAAATGTTTCTTTTCCCCCACGTTCTAATGAGGGAGCCATTAGCGGCCACAAGTGGGTCGCTTGGAGAGAGGGACGCAGTTGAGGCTGGGAAAACAGAGAAATCGCCACCGCAGTCGACTAGGTAGGTGCGGCCTGAGCAGCGGTCCCAAACTGTCATGGCCTCCCTGTAACCGACCGCAGAGATTTTTAGCGGTCGGCCTGGTCGTTTCCCGAGGCTGTAGTGGAAGGAATCAGATGGCTGAGTGAACAGCCCTTGCGATTACACTTTCGAGCTGCCTCACCAAACTTTGTGTGGTAAAAGCACAGTGCTGCAATCGTGGATGGTCCAGAGGTAGGATGCTTGGCTTTCTTGAGGCCAGAGACTCCAGAGAGGCCCAAAGTAGTCCGGGAAGCCTCCATGATGCGGTCAGCATTGGTGGCCATCTCATCAAGGTCTGTATTGGAGGAACCAGCGAGGACCTGTCGGACTTCAATGGGGAGCTGGGCCAAGAACAGAGCACGCAGTAGAGTCTCCGGGTCAGCATTGAGAGAACGGATGTGTCGAAGGAGGCTAGAGGGCTTTCTGACACCAAGGCCTGAGAGGGAGAGGAGCTCATTGTCTTTCTGGGCTTGTGTTTTGCCAAAGGCCTTGATGAGTGCTGTTTTGATGGCAAGGTAACGGTCGTCGGCTGGAGGAGATAGGATGAGGGCCTCAACTTCACCTGCTGTGGCATTGTCGAGGGCTGCCACAACGTAGTTGTACTTGGTGAGGTCGGTCACTAACGAGTGGTGAACTGAGCTTCAACCTGCGAGAACCACACAGCCGGGCGAGCCACCCAGAACGCGGGCAGTTTGAGTGCCACTGCATTGACAGCTGGTTTGCTCTCAAGCCCCTGGAGGGCTTGGGCAATAGCCTGAACGTCTTCGACGGCAAGAGGCATTAAGGTTGCGTGTTCAAAAAACGTCGGGGTCACCACTTTAGTGTCACTGAACTAGCAAATAGAATATTTCATTCAGAACACTAAAACAATAATAATTTAACAGACAGAGTGAGCATCATATCGAATACCTAATCTATATTATAGTCAGAGTCACGATGAACAAGGCAGCTGCTACGCATGCCCGAATCCAGGGCGCCACAGTGGGGGGGGGGAGAGGTGGGGGAGGTCAGGAGACAGAAAAAATTCAGACTTCCTTGTCGTACATTTCAGTATCTGCTAATGCTCAGCTTCCATCTTCCTTAAATTGGAATGGATTTACAAGCTGGTTAATGTTTCATCCTGCGGGTAATTTTGAATTCTTCACCCTGGTGCCAAGGATTCAAATTTGAAAATTCTATATAGTTTACCCATTTTTGCACATCCTAACACATTGAAATATGGTAATTGATGGCCTCAGTGGAATCATCATTATTTTATCATTACCCCTCGTTTTCTGTGTGTTCATTCATGAATGGATGTGGGCTTGCTGGCACACGCTAGAGTGTGCCGTGGGGAAGATGCCTCGCACCTCATGGTTGTGGTGAGCAGAGTAACCACATGCAAGAATGGAGCTTGCAAAAGTGAAGCCACTTAACATTTATTCACGTACAAATATAGTGTATTAAAAATAAAAATTCACGAAACACTCGTGAGTGGTCCGTGAAGCTTCGTGGAAAGCAATTGTCAAGAACCTACCTCCAGAACTATCAAAGACTGGTGCTCAGTAGATGCAACGTTAAAGGGTGCGACATGACACGTCTATTGTGAACAGAAAAACACGTCAGTTAACACTGCACAGCAACACTTAGCAACCTATCAGCTCAAATAGATGAGAGCTCTGTTCGACTGGAGGGCTTGCAACACATCGCACCACTTAACACTGCGTGTACTGTGCACCGGCCTTAGATCCAGTTCTCGATGTTCTTAGGCGTATGTTCGCATCGAAGAGTCTCACGAACCACTCACGAATACTCGCGTGCAGTGTGCAAAGTGTTTTTGCAATGCACCTTACTCTACAATAATAACCATAAGTTAGTCCTTGAGTTCTTGCTGCTGTGTGCTGTAGTGGCATATAGAGGGATATTTGGAACTGTTCACTACATTCACTGATGGTGAAACAATAGAATGTGCCAGGAATCTAGTGTATAATGAAAGCCTCATCAACAGGTGCCTGTCTTGGCTGTAGGTTTGAATGGAGGATACCTGGACATCACCACCGAGTTGTCGAAGTGGATCCCCGTGAGGGAGTCATTGCTCCCAATGAAATACAGGTGAGTATGTTTGTGTGTGCATGTGCATTCCATTCACAGCTATTGTACTTGGCTGTATGCTCTGTACTTGCTCATTAGTACTACCTCGCACCACATGTGTGAAGTAAGGTTTGTAGAATCCAATTTTCCACTTTTCACCTCATCAGTTAGGAGCTGTCTATCTGCCACAAAAGTCTATCTGCCACAAAAGACATGTGGGTCTTCTTTATGGAATTTAGCAGCTCTTGGCACTACCTGAAGTGTCACATAGCCACGCTATTCCAGCAGGCAACTTATAAAGAGGTTTCTCCAAATTATTGGCATTTGATAGCTCCTCCTACTTCAAGCATATATGGTCATGAAGCACAGGATGTGAATTCTTGGAGCGTGGTCATGTAGATTGCCGGTTAAATGTAGTCCGAGTGAGTGTCATGGAGGGAGTGTCAGAAGTTTTACATAATTTGTGTCAAGTTTTTTTTGTTCGTTATTGTTTCAGTTGTTGTTTCAGTTGTTGTTGTTTCAGTTGTTGTTGTTGTTTCAGTTGTTGTTGTTATTGTTTCAGTTGTTGTTTCAGTTGTTGTTGTTGGTGTGAATGGTGTCTAACAGTGTCTATCAGCTGACAACATGATGCATAGATAATTAGCTAAATCTCTCTTTGTATCGGCTTCAAAGTGAATGATTGGGCAGAGGTTTTTAGCTGGCATGCTTGGTCCTTCCTCAGGCTAGTTGTGAAGTTGCACATGAGGTGAGGGGCTTCAGCATGTCGGCCAAATTGTCACTTCCCCAATGAGGTGAGGGACTTTGAACAGCATGTCGCCCACATTATCACTTCCCCAATAAGGTGAGGGGCTTCAGCATGTTGGCCAGATTATCACTTCCCCAATGAGGTAAGGGACTTCAGCATCTTGGCCAAATTATCATTTCCCCAATGAAGTGAGGGGCTTCAGAATGTCGGCCACATTATCACTTCCCCATATGAGGTGCGGGGCTTCAGAATGTCAGCCAAATTATCACTTCAACAATGAGGTGAGGGGCTTCAGCATGTCGCCCAAATTATCACATCCATCATCATTTTTAATGACAATTTTTTTAAATAATCAATCTCTACAGTATGAGAGTACCCTCAATAAACTCTCAGTTGATGTGACAACATTACAATGACCTTAATACTCCTGATGAAGGCTGGAACATCTAGTCAAAACATCAAGAGAGTAAATTTTCAAGATTATTGAGTATGTTGTTGTAATTTCATTGTCAACTTGAGAGTTCATTGGGTATATATTTTTGTTCCGAAATAAAAGTTCTCTCTTGTTCCCCCCCCCCCCCCCCCCCCCCCTTCTCTCTATACGCAAGCAGCTTCCTTCAAGAAGTTGCTATATAAGAAGAACTCCAGAACTAACCAATCATAGATATGATGCATGTCTATTATGAAAGTACACACACATTAAAAAAAAAATAAAAAAAAAAAAAAAATAAAAAAATTGTGTGTGTGTGTGATGGGTGGGGGGGGGGGGGGGGGGGGGGGCTTGTTTACTACCTTAGCAAAGGATTCAAGGCATGCTGGAAATCAGCTAAAACCACATTAAAGAAGCTAAGAAGCTGCCGATGATTTTTAGCTGAGACACAGGCTTTGTTCTTCCATGTGTTTTAGGCATACACCATTTTGAAAGTCAAACCAATATATCATTGTTATTGTTGTCATCTTCATCATTGGTACTATTATGACTGGTCTGTGTGTAGATTCAGAAGTGGTATTTTTCTCCTGTGCAAGTGAAGCATTACAATGTGAAGGTTTTCTTGCTGTCCTCGTTCACTCACGGCACGGACGAGTGGACCAAGTGCAAGGCCCCTCTGGGCCTCTGTGGCATGGGGGAGACTGGACTGTTGCAGGTTAGTAGTCGAAGGGTACGGGGTGGGGTGCGGGGAGGGGGTGGGGGGGGGGGGGGGGGGGGGGTTATAGTATGCTACTGTAAATGAGATTCATAAAATAATAATCCCTCAACCTCTAGACCCTATTAATACGTGCGCTAAGTTACCACGAAGCATGCTGGTGAGAATGGAGTGCAGCTCTATGCTGGAGCAGAGATGGGAGCTTATGGAGATCAAGCAGCAGCTGCAAGTCACCAATCTTGCTGCAGGTCTAGGGAGGAGACAAGCAGGAAAACTTGCCATTGCCAGCATAGCATGTGTACAATTGGCAAGGTTTAAAAGAGGTCACTGGATTTTTCTACTTTTCAAAGTTAGACTACATTTAGGGACAGTTTGTGATAGTGTGAGTTGCTACTTTAGTATTATCAAAGTTAAGGCGTTAATGAAATGAAATAAGGTAAACTATAAAATAATAATACGATGATGATGGTGGTGATGGTGGGTGGTGGTGGTGGCAGTGTGGCGGCGACGGTGGCGATGGACTTAATACCTTAACACCAAGGTCCCATGTAGGAGAGGTAAAATTTGGTATTGGGCATGCTAGCTCTGGGACCAGTTGTTTCCTCAGCAGAGGAGTGCAAGAAGGCTAGATACACCACACACACTAGCTCTGGGGCTGCATCAGTTGCTTCCTCAGCAGAGGAGTACAAGAAGGCTAAATACACCACACACACTAGCTCTGGGACCAGTTGCTTCCTCAGCAGAGGAGAGAAGAAGGCTAGATACACCACACACACTAGCTCTGGGGCTGCATCAGTTGCTTCCTCAGCAGAGGAGTACAAGAAGGCTAAATACACCACACACACTAGCTCTGGGACCAGTTGCTTCCTCAGCAGAGGAGAGAAGAAGGCTAGATACACCACACACACTAGCTCTGGGGCTGCATCAGTTGCTTCCTCAGCAGAGGAGTACAAGAAGGCTAAATACACCACACACACTAGCTCTGGGACCAGTTGCTTCCTCAGCAGAGGAGAGAAGAAGGCTAGATACACCACACACACTAGCTCTGGGGCTGCATCAGTTGCTTCCTCAGCAGAGGAGTACAAGAAGGCTAAATACACCACACACACTAGCTCTGGGGCTGCATCAGTTGCTTCCTCAGCAGAGGAGAGAAGAAGGCTAAATACACCACACACACTAGCTCTGGGACCAGTTGCTTCCTCAGCAGAGGAGAGAAGAAGGCTAGATACACCACACACACTAGCTCTGGGGCTGCATCAGTTGCTTCCTCAGCAGAGGAGAGAGAAGAAGGCTAAATACACCACACACACTAGCTCTGGGGCTGCATCAGTTGCTTCCTCAGCAGAGGAGAGAAGAAGGCTAAATACACCACACACACTAGCTCTGGGGCTGCATCAGTTGCTTCCTCAGCAGAGGAGAGAAGAAGGCTAAATACACCACACACACTAGCTCTGGGGCTGCACCAGTTGCTTCCTCAGCAGAGGAGTGCAAGAAGGCTAAATACACCACACACACTAGCTCTGGGGCTGCATCAGTTGCTTCCTCAGCAGAGGAGAGAAGAAGGCTAAATACACCACACACACTAGCTCTGGGGCTGCACCAGTTGCTTCCTCAGCAGAGGAGTACAAGAAGGCTAGATACACCACACACACTAGCTCTGGGACCAGTTGTTTCCTCAGCAGAGGAGAGAAGAAGGCTAAATACACCACACACACTAGCTCTGGGGCTGCATCAGTTGCTTCCTCAGCAGAGAAGGCTAGATACACCACACACACTAGCTCTGGGGCTACATCAGTTGCTTCCTCAGTGCAAGAAGGCTAGATACACCACACACACTAGCTCTGGGGCTGCATCAGTTGCTTCCTCAGCAGAGGAGTACAAGAAGGCTAGATACACCACACACACTAGCTCTGGGACCAGTTGCTTCCTCAGCAGAGGAGTACAAGAAGGCTAGATACACCACACACACTAGCTCTGGGGCTGCATCAGTTGCTTCCTCAGCAGAGGAGTACAAGAAGGCTAAATACACCACACACACTAGCTCTGGGACCAGTTGCTTCCTCAGCAGAGGAGTACAAGAAGGCTAGATACACCACACACACTAGCTCTGGGGCTGCACCAGTTGCTTCCTCAGCAGATGAGAGCAAGAAGGCTAAATACACCACATACACTAGCTCTGGGGCTGCATCAGTTCCTTCCTCAGCAGAGGAGTATACAAGAAGGCTAAATACACCACACACACTAGCTCTGGGGCTATAGCAGTTGCTTCCTCAGCAGAGGAGAGAAGAAGGCTAAATACACCACACACACTAGCTCTTGGGCTGCTTCCTCAGCAGAGGAGTACAAGAAGGCTAGATACACCACACACACTAGCTCTGGGGCTGCACCAGTTGCTTCCTCAGCAGAGGAGTACAAGAAGGCTAAATACACCACACACACTAGCTCTGGGGCTGCATCAGTTGCTTCCTCAGCAGAGGAGTACAAGAAGGCTAAATACACCACACACACTAGCTCTGGGACCAGTTGCTTCCTCAGCAGAGGAGTACAAGAAGGCTAGATACACCACACACACTAGCTCTGGGGCTGCACCAGTTGCTTCCTCAGCAGATGAGAGCAAGAAGGCTAAATACACCACATACACTAGCTCTGGGGCTGCATCAGTTCCTTCCTCAGCAGAGGAGTACAAGAAGGCTAAATACACCACACACACTAGCTCTCGGGCTATAGCAGTTGCTTCCTCAGCAGAGGAGAGAAGAAGGCTAAATACACCACACACACTAGCTCTGGGGCTGCTTCCTCAGCAGAGGAGTACAAGAAGGCTAGATACACCACACACACTAGCTCTGGGGCTGCATCAGTTGCTTCCTCAGCAGAGGAGTACAAGAAGGCTAAATACACCACACACACTAGCTCTGGGGCTACAGTGGTATTCGGACTTGTGTATTCTAGGTCTAGACATATTCTAGGACTAGTGTATTTTAGGTCTAGAGAGGTATGAGGACTAGTATATTCTAGGTCTAAAAGTATTCTAGGAATAGGTTATTCTAGGTCTAGAGGTATTCTAAGGCTAGGGCTAGGGTATTCTATGTCTAAAGGTATCTGTTAAAGATGTTTGTCAATGCTGACATGGCATGCTACATTCTATTGGACCATTTTCACTTTAGCATGGAATTGACTTGGATTATTCTTGCTATAAGGTTTTTGAAGTGGCTGTGCTTAAAACATATGATTAATAGTAGTAGTAGTAGTAGTAGTAGTTGGAATGACCTCAATAATCCACTTGAAATTCTCTGCTCATATATTTTAATTTTATTTGCTGCAGTGCAGTCCATCCAGCATTGACTGCGGCAGCATGGTGGTGGGCTCCTGTGCCATGCACCACTTCATGCTGACCAACACTGGACCATGTGACCTAACCTACAAGCTCTGTCTGAGAGAAAGGAGACACTCTTCAGCTCCAAGTTAGCTTCTAATTACCACTAAATATAGAAATTTGCACCTTCTAGAGAGCTCGTCTCCAACATTGTGCAGCCATACATTAGGTATGGTAAATGCATTTAGTTCATTAACACCTTAATTTAATGTCAATAACATTTAGTCATTAACACCTTAATTTAATGTCAATAGCCTGAAGGAATTTGGTTAACACTAGCACATTAGGCAATTAGGTATTATTTATGGCAGACAGCAAAACAGAATACTGGTGCAATATAATTATTAATAAGAATCATGTATGTAGTTGGAGGTCTTGGGTTTCCACAAGGCTCGTCTATTGCATGGTTTCCTTGGTTGGTTGCCCCCCTTCCCTCCCCCTCCCCATTCCCTTCTCCCCCCCCCCCCCCTCCTCCCCCCTACTGCATAGAGCACAGAGTTTGCCTCCAAGTTTTGTGAGAAAAGTCCTCTCTCACCAAGCACACACTGGTCACCAGTTAATTTCATACACTTGATAGGTTGTATAACATAATTCATATTCTTGATAGGCCATATTTATATGAAAATTATGTGGGCCATGATCCCATCCCAGCCCAACAAAAGTGGTGTTGTGGTTGATGGTTGAGATGCAACTTCTATGCTTATCGCAACCCTTCAGTGTATTTTCAATGTAGTGGACATATAGTTTATTGTTACCACAGAAATCACCTGCAGTCCTCTCAGTTTGGGAATGTTGTTGTTGTTGCTGTTGATAGAGAAAACACTGGAGCTGACTCCTAGCAGTGGTGTGGTGCGTACCAGGTCTAGTCAACCTCTCAGAGTGAAGGTGAAGCCGAGGGAGAGTGGGGAACGCCAGTTTACCATCAAGTATTGCCTGACCTCCATTAAGCATGGTAACTATGGTGATCTCATGCTTAATCTGTAGAGTGTGTGCAGGGTTAAAAGCCATCTGGCATGATTAAGTGTATATCTGAAGAGGCTGTAATGAGCTTGTATGCGGGACAGCCCGTGCTAGTATAAAATACATGTATACAAAGAGGTAGAGCACAGAGTTATTCCTGATGAAGGGGTTCGATTGAATTACTTGAAAATCGTTAAAAATAATTTTCCACACACACGCTTGACCACGTACTAAAATTTTAACGCCTAATGAAAACGGTGATTGCATGCTCTAGGGCTTCCTCTAGCCACTCGTACCAATTCAAATTTTTTGCACTTAGCAGTTATTCTGGATGAGGTTTTGGGGATGCAGGTTTTTGAGGTCCCTCCACTTTAGAGTCTAGTAACTTGCCTAGAGTTATATTTATGAAACATATTTTAGTATCAAAAGAGAGCACACAGAGAGACCTATCTTTTGAGCTATATATCAAGTCCATACCATGAAGTTTGCAGAATCTACGGAGCTCTAAAGTTGTAACCACAAGTTTTAAAAAATTATGCAATCGACCCCCCTTCATGAAGACTAGAGCATCTAGTCGAAACGTCGAATGAATAAAATTGAAGTTGATTATTGAAGAGGTGATTTTAAATGTTCTCTTTGCTGAGAGTATTACATTTCCAGTTCACAGTTCACATGGAGTATTTTTGAAGGGAGAAATGAAAAATATGACAAAAGAGTTTGAGGGAAAGGTTAAGAAAGATAACTGGTCAAAGGAAGAAAATTACATGAACTTAAATCAGTTCCTAAATCCAACCTGAACAAAAGCGATGAAAGCTGAAGGCAGAGGCTAAGCATTACTAGATACTAGAAGTAATAAAAACTACTTATTAAATATAATTGTGCTCTTCTCTAATGTAAATCTAGTATTTGGTAATATTATGTCGTTATACCAGTTGGTTATGTACCGTGAAGTGCACAAGGACAGTTTGTCCTTAACGAGACAGGAAGTGATTGAAATATCTTTTGACAGGAAGGCAGAAGAGCAGGAAGATGATTCTACATCTAACATGTGAGACTTGTGGGCTGCAGTTATTCTGTGAAGGTCATGCATTCAACCACTCAATTTAATGCACATGCACTGAAAATATCCGTAATAAAGTTAGAAGTGACAAACAGGCTGGCTGAAGGGAAAGAGAACACCTGTGCCCCGGACATGGAGCTGGGAGTGAAGTAGCTGATGCATTGGAACCGTGCAACACAGGAGCCTTTCTAGACTGCACTGCTGAGGTCAGGGACTATACTTACATCTAGAAATGCAACAGGTGAGTCATCCCAGAGCAATGACTGCACTGCTGAGGTCAGGGACTATAATTGCATCTAGCAATGCAGCAGGTGAGATATCCCAGAGCAATGACTGCACTGCTGAGGTTAGGGACTATACTTACATCTAGCAATGCAGCAGGTGAGATATCCCAGAGCAATGACTGCACTGCTGAGGTCAGGGACTATACTTACATCTAGCAATGCAGCAGGTGAGATATCCCAGAGTAATGGCTGCACTGCTGAGGCCAGGGACTATACTTACATCTAGCAATGTAGCTATCCCAGAGCAATGACTGCTCTGCTGAGGTCAGGGACTATACTTACATCTAGCAATGCAACAGGTGAGTCATCCCAGAGCAATGACTGCACTGCTGAGGTCAGGGACTATACTTACATCTAGCAATGCAGCAGGTGAGATATCCCAGAGCAATGACTGCACTGCTGGGGTCAGGGACTATACTTACATCTAGCAATGCAGCAGGTGACTCATCCCAGAGCAATGACTGCACTGCTGAGGTCAGGGACTATACTTGCATCTAGCAATGCAGCAGGTGAGTCATCCCAGAGCAATGACTGCACTGCTGAGGTCAGGGACTATACTTGCATCTAGCAATGCAGCAGGTGAGTCATCCCAGAGCAATGACTGAACTGCTGAGGTCAGGGACTATACTCAATGCAACAGGAGGCAGGGTGGATCCAGGCACATTGAATTGGTGCGAGGAAGGGGGCGTGTGGGGGTTGGAGACCCAGAGTGCCTTGCATCAGGTGAGTGAGGGAGGAGATGTACATGCAAATTCAGCATGATTGCGGAATAACTCTATTACAAATAATAAAGCAAGCATATTATAAATTATGCAAACAAATATTGATCACTTAGATTCATCATGTTGACAAGAAAAGGTTAATGGATTACTAAGTCACATACGTCTTGGACTCCAGTTAGCAAATATTTATGGCCATCTTATGAATGTGCAACAGTATCAAAGCATTTAGTGTCACTTCACACATTGTTGAGTGCAGAGGTTGATTTGATAAATTTTAGTGATGGTACTCCACTCCACTGAAGCGCTGGGCACAGGAATCAATAGTAGTCCTCGCAAAATATAGGATATACCTGCTCGCTCATTGGGTCTTGTATCAGATTCCTCTGCCAAAGCCTCTACCATAGTTGGACTACTTGTACTATACACAGTTACTAGGGATAAGTCCTAACCTGTTGCAACAAGTTACTAGGAATAGGAATAAGTCCTAATCCTGTGTTGCAACTTTGTTGCTGTGACAAAATCGAGATGATAATTCATAAATCAAGTAACAAGATAGGAAGCAAAAAGAGCTTCTCTCCAGCACACATGTGAAGCTTCAGCACTAACATTAGTTCCCTCCAGCACACATGTGAAGCTTCACCACTAACATTAGTTCCCTCCAGCACATGTGGAGCTTCACCACTAACATTAGTTCCCTCCAGCACACATGTGAAGCTTCACCACTAACATTAGTTCCTTCCAGCACACATGTGAAGCTTCAGCACTAACATTAGTTCCCTCCAGCACACATGTGAAGCTACACCACTAACATTAGTTCCTTCCAGCACACATGTGAAGCTTCAGCACTAACATTAGTTCCCTCCAGCACACATGTGAAGCTTCAGCACTAACATTAGTTCCCTCCAGCACACATGTGAAGCTTCACCACTAACATTAGTTCCCTCCAGCACACATGTGAAGCTTCACCACTAACATTAGTTCCCTCCAGCACACATGTGAAGCTTCAGCACTAACATTAGTTCCCTCCAGCACACATGTGAAGCTTCAGCACTAACATTAGTTCCCTCCAGCACACATGTTAAGCTTCAGCACTAACATTAGTTCCCTCCAGCACACATGTGGAGCTCCACTACTAACATTAGTTCCCTCCAGCACACATGTGAAGCTTCAGCACTAACATTAGTTCCCTCCAGCACACATGTGAAGCTTCACCACTAACATTAGTTCCCTCCAGCACACATGTGAAGCTTCAGCACTAACATTAGTTCCCTCCAGCACACATGTGAAGCTTCACCACTAACATTAGTTCCCTCCAGCACACATGTGAAGCTTCAGCACTAACATTAGTTCCCTCCAGCACACATGTGAAGCTTCACCACTAACATTAGTTCCCTCCAGCACACATGTGAAGCTTCAGCACTAACATTAGTTCCCTCCAGCACACATGTGAAGCTTCACCACTAACATTAGTTCCCTCCAGCACACATGTGGAGCTTCAGTACTAACATTAGTTCCCTCCAGCACACATGTGAAGCTTCAGTACTAACATTAGTTCCCTCCAGCACACATGTGAAGCTTCAGCACTAACATTAGTTCCCTCCAGCACACATGTGAAGCTTCACCACTAACATTAGTTCCCTCCAGCACACATGTGAAGCTTCACCACTAACATTAGTTCCCTCCAGCACACATGTGAAGCTTCACCACTAACATTAGTTCCCTCCAGCACACATGTGAAGCTTCAGCACTAACATTAGTTCCCTCCAGCACACATGTGGAGCTTCAGCACTAACATTAGTTCCCTCCAGCACACATGTGAAGCTTCACCACTAACATTAGTTCCCTCCAGCACACATGTGAAGCTTCAGCACTAACATTAGTTCCCTCCAGCACACATGTGAAGCTTCAGCACTAACATTAGTTCCCTCCAGCACACATGTGAAGCTTCAGCACTAACATTAGTTCCCTCCAGCACACATGTGGAGCTTCACCACTAACATTAGTTCCCTCCAGCACACATGTGAAGCTTCAGCACTAACATTAGTTCCCTCCAGCACACATGTGGAGCTCCACTACTAACATTAGTTCCCTCCAGCACACATGTGAAGCTTCAGCACTAACATTAGTTCCCTCCAGCACACATGTGAAGCTTCACCACTAACATTAGTTCCCTCCAGCACACATGTGAAGCTTCACCACTAACATTAGTTCCCTCCAGCACACATGTGAAGCTTCAGCACTAACATTAGTTCCCTCCAGCACACATGTGTAGCTTCACCATAACATTAGTTCCCTCCAGCACACATGTGAAGCTTCACCACTAACATTAGCTCCCTCCAGCACACATGTGAAGCTTCAGCACTAACATCAGTTCCCTCCAGCACACATGTGTAGCTTCACCACTAACATTAGTTACCTCCAGCACACATGTGAAGCTTCACCACTAACATTAGTTCCCTCCAGCACACATGTGAAGCTACACCACTAACATTAGTTCCCTCCAGAACACATGTGAAGCTTCACCACTAACATTAGTTCCCTCTAGCACACATGTGAAGCTTCAGCACTAACATTAGTTCCCTCCAGCACACATGTGGAGCTCCACTACTAACATTAGTTCCCTCCAGCATACATGTCAAGCTTCAGCACTAACATTAGTTCCCTCCAGCACACATGTGAAGCTTCAGCACTAACATTAGTTCCCTGCAGCACACATGTGAAGCTTCACCACTAACATTAGTTCCCTCCAGCACACATGTGAAGCTTCACCACTAACATTAGTTCCCTCCAGCACACATGTGTAGCTTCACCACTAACATTAGTTCCCTCCAGCACACATGTGAAGCTTCACCACTAACATAAGTTCCCTCCAGCACACATGTGAAGCTTCACCACTAACATTAGTTCCCTCCAGCACACATGTGAAGCTTCACCACTAACATTAGTTCCCTCCAGCACACATGTGTAGCTTCACCACTAACATTAGTTCCCTCCAGCACACATGTGAAGCTTCACCACTAACATTAGTTCCCTCCAGCACACATGTGAAGCTTCAGCACTAACATTAGTTCCCTCCAGCACACATGTGAAGCTTCACCACTAACATTAGTTCCCTCCAGCACACATGTGAAGCTTCACCACTAACATTAGTTCCCTCCAGCACACATGTGGAGCTTCAGCACTAACATTAGTTCCCTCCAGCACACATGTGGAGCTCCACTACTAACATTAGTTCCCTCTAGCACACATGTGAAGCTTCAGCACTAACATTAGTTCCCTCCAGCACACATGTGGAGCTCCACTACTAACATTAGTTCCCTCCAGCACACATGTGAAGCTTCACCACTAACATTAGTTCCCTCCAGCACACATGTGAAGCTTCACCATAACATTAGTTCCCTCCAGCACACATGTGAAGCTTCAGCACTAACATTAGTTCCCTCCAGCACACATGTGGAGCTTCATCACTAACATTAGTTCCCTCCAGCACACATGTGAAGCTTCACCACTAACATTAGTTCCCTGCAGCACACATGTGGAGCTTCACCACTAACATTAGTTCCCTCCAGCACACATGTGAAGCTTCACCACTAACATTAGTTCCCTCCAGCACACATGTGAAGCTTCAGCACTAACATTAATTCCCTCCAGCACACATGTGAAGCTTCAGCACTAACATTAGTTCCCTCCAGCACACATGTGAAGCTTCACCACTAACATTAGTTCCCTCCAGCACACATGTGAAGCTTCAGCACTAACATTAATTCCCTCCAGCACACATGTGAAGCTTCAGCACTAACATTAGTTCCCTCCAGCACACATGTGAAGCTTCAGCACTAACATTAGTTCCCTCCAGCACACATGTGAAGCTTCACCACTAACATTAGTTCCCTCAAGCACACATGTGAAGCTTCAGCACTAACATTAGTTCCCTTCAGCATACATGTGAAGCTTCAGCACTAACATTAGTTCCCTCCAGCACACATGTGAAGCTTCAGTACTAACATTAGTTCCCTGCAGCACACATGTGAAGCTTCACCACTAACATTAGTTCCCTCCAGCACACATGTGAAGCTTCACCACTAACATTAGTTCCCTCCAGCACACATGTGAAGCTTCAGCACTAACATTAGTTCCCTCCAGCACACATGTGTAGCTTCACCACTAACATTAGTTCCCTCCAGCACACATGTGAAGCTACACCACTAACATTAGTTCCCTCCAGAACACATGTGAAGCTTCACCACTAACATTAGTTCCCTCCAGCACACATGTGGCTTCAGCACTAACATTAGTTCCCTGCAGCACACATGTGAAGCTTCACCACTAACATTAGTTCCCTCCAGCACACATGTGAAGCTTCAGCACTAACATTAGTTCCCTCCAGCACACATGTGAAGCTTCACCACTAACATTAGTTCCCTGCAGCACACATGTGAAGCTTCACCACTAACATTAGTTCCCTCCAGCACACATGTGTAGCTTCACCACTAACATTAGTTCCCTCCAGCACACATGTGAAGCTTCACCACTAACATTAGTTCCCTCCAGCACACATGTGAAGCTTCAGCACTAACATTAGTTCCCTCCAGCACACATGTGAAGCTACACCACTAACATTAGTTCCCTCCAGAACACATGTGAAGCTTCACCACTAACATTAGTTCCCTCCAGCACACATGTGAAGCTTCAGCACTAACATTAGTTCCCTCCAGCACACATGTGAAGCTTCACCACTAACATTAGTTCCCTCCAGCACACATGTGTAGCTTCACCACTAACATTAGTTCCCTCCAGCACACATGTGAAGCTTCAGCACTAACATTAGTTCCCTCCAGCACACATGTGAAGCTACACCACTAACATTAGTTCCCTCCAGAACACATGTGAAGCTTCACCACTAACATTAGTTCCCTCCAGCACACATGTGAAGCTTCAGCACTAACATTAGTTCCCTCCAGCACACATGTGAAGCTTCACCACTAACATTAGTTCCCTCCAGCACACATGTGAAGCTTCACCACTAACATTAGTTCCCTCCAGCACACATGTGGAGCTTCACCACTAACATTAGTTCCCTCCAGCACACATGTGGAGCTTCACCACTAACATTAGTTCCCTCCAGCACACATGTGAAGCTTCACCACTAACATTAGTTCCCTCCAGCACACATGTGGAGCTTCAGCACTAACATTTGTTCCCTCCAGCACACATGTGAAGCTTCAGCACTAACATTAGTTCCCTCCAGCACACATGTGAAGCTTCACCACTAACATTTGTTCCCTCCAGCACACATGTGGCTTCAGCACTAACATTAGTTCCCTCCAGCACACATGTGAAGCTTCACCACTAACATTAGTTCCCTCCAGCACACATGTGAAGCTTCACCACTAGCATTAGTTCCCTCCAGCACACATGTGAAGCTTCACCACTAACATTAGTTCCCTCCAGCACACATGTGAAGCGCTTCACCACTAACATTAGTTCCCTCCAGCACACATGTGAAGCTTCAGCACTAACATCAGTTCCCTCCAGCACACATGTGTAGCTTCACCACTAACATTAGTTCCCTCCAGCACACATGTGAAGCTTCACCACTAACATTAGTTCCCTCCAGCACACATGTGGAGCTCCACTACTAACATTAGTTCCCTCTAGCACACATGTGAAGCTTCAGCACTAACATTAGTTCCCTCCAGCACACATGTGGAGCTCCACTACTAACATTAGTTCCCTCCAGCATACATGTCAAGCTTCAGCACTAACATTAGTTCCCTCCAGCACACATGTGAAGCTTCACCACTAACATTAGTTCCCTCAAGCACACATGTGAAGCTTCAGCACTAACATTAGTTCCCTCCAGCACACATGTGTAGCTTCACCACTAACATTAGTTCCCTCCAGCACACATGTGAAGCTTCAGCACTAACATTAGTTCCCTCCAGCACACATGTGAAGCTTCAGCACTAACATTAGTTCCCTGCAGCACACATGTGAAGCTTCAGCACTAACATTAGTTCCCTCCAGCACACATGTGAAGCTTCACCACTAACATTAGTTCCCTTCAGCACACATGTGAAGCTTCAGCACTAACATTAGTTCCCTCCAGCACACATGTGAAGCTTCACCACTAACATTTGTTCCCTCCAGCACACATGTGGCTTCAGCACTAACATTAGTTCCCTCCAGCACACATGTGAAGCTACACCACTAACATTAGTTCCCTGCAGCACACATGTGAAGCTTCACCACTAACATTAGTTCCCTCCAGCACACATGTGTAGCTTCACCACTAACATTAGTTCCCTCCAGCACACATGTGAAGCTTCACCACTAACATTAGTTCCCTCCAGCACACATGTGAAGCTTCAGCACTAACATCAGTTCCCTCCAGCACACATGTGTAGCTTCACCACTAACATTAGTTCCCTCCAGCACACATGTGAAGCTTCACCACTAACATTAGTTCCCTCCAGCACACATGTGGAGCTTCACCACTAACATTAGTTCCCTCCAGCACACATGTGTAGCTTCACCACTAACATTAGTTCCCTCCAGCACACATGTGAAGCTTCACCACTAACATTAGTTCCCTCCAGCACACATGTGGAGCTTCAGCACTAACATTAGTTCCCTCCAGCACACATGTGAAGCTACACCACTAACATTAGTTCCCTCCAGAACACATATGAAGCTTCACCACTAACATTAGTTCCCTCCAGCACACATGTGAAGCTTCAGCACTAACATTAGTTCCCTCCAGCACACATGTGAAGCTTCACCACTAACATTAGTTCCCTCCAGCACACATGTGAAGCTTCAGCACTAACATTAGTTCCCTCCAGCACACATGTGGAGCTTCACCACTAACATTAGTTCCCTCCAGCACACATGTGAAGCTTCAGCACTAACATTAGTTCCCTCCAGCACACATGTGGAGCTCCACTACTAACATTAGTTCCCTCCAGCACACATGTGAAGCTTCACCACTAACATTAGTTCCCTCCAGCACACATGTGAAGCTTCAGCACTAACATTAGTTCCCTCCAGCACACATGTGAAGCTTCACCACTAACATTAGTTCCCTCTAGCACACATGTGAAGCTTCAGCACTAACATTAGTTCCCTCCAGCACACATGTGGAGCTCCACTACTAACATTAGTTCCCTCCAGCATACATGTCAAGCTTCAGCACTAACATTAGTTCCCTCCAGCACACATGTGAAGCTTCACTACTAACATTAGTTCCCTCCAGCACACATGTGAAGCTTCAGCACTAACATTAGTTCCCTCCAGCACACATGTGAAGCTTCAGCACTAACATTAGTTCCCTGCAGCACACATGTGAAGCTTCACCACTAACATTAGTTCCCTCCAGCACACATGTGAAGCTTCACCACTAACATTAGTTCCCTTCAGCACACATGTGAAGCTTCAGCACTAACATTAGTTCCCTGCAGCACACATGTGAAGCTTCACCACTAACATTAGTTCCCTCCAGCACACATGTGTAGCTTCACCACTAACATTAGTTCCCTCCAGCACACATGTGAAGCTTCACCACTAACATTAGTTCCCTCCAGCACACATGTGAAGCTTCACCACTAACATTAGTTCCCTCCAGCACACATGTGTAGCTTCACCACTAACATTAGTTCCCTCCAGCACACATGTGAAGCTTCACCACTAACATTAGTTCCCTCCAGCACACATGTGTAGCTTCACCACTAACATTAGTTCCCTCCAGCACACATGTGAAGCTACACCACTAACATTAGTTCCCTCCAGCACACATGTGAAGCTTCAGCACTAACATTAGTTCCCTCCAGCACACATGTGGAGCTTCACCACTAACATTAGTTCCCTCCAGCACACATGTGAAGCTTCAGCACTAACATTAGTTCCCTCCAGCACACATGTGGAGCTTCACCACTAACATTAGTTCCCTCCAGCACACATGTGAAGCTACACCACTAACATTAGTTCCCTCCAGAACACATGTGAAGCTTCACCACTAACATTAGTTCCCTCCAACACACATGTGAAGCTTCACCACTAACATTAGTTCCCTCCAGCACACATGTGAAGCTTCACCACTAACATTAGTTCCCTCCAGCACACATGTGGAGCTTCAGCACTAACATTAGTTCCCTCCAGCATACATGTGGAGCTCCACTACTAACATTAGTTCCCTCCAGCACACATGTGAAGCTTCACCACTAACATTAGTTCCCTCCAGCACACATGTGAAGCTTCAGCACTAACATTAGTTCCCTCCAGCACACATGTGAAGCTTCAGCACTAACATTAGTTCCCTCCAGCACACATGTGAAGCTTCACCACTAACATTAGTTCCCTCCAGCACACATGTGAAGCTTCAGCACTAACATTAGTTCCCTCCAGCACACATGTGGAGCTTCACCACTAACATTAGTTCCCTCCAGCACACATGTGAAGCTTCACCACTAACATTTGTTCCCTCCAGCACACATGTGGCTTCAGCACTAACATTAGTTCCCTCCAGCACACATGTGAAGCTTCACCACTAACATTAGTTCCCTCCAGCACACATGTGAAGCTTCACCACTAACATTAGTTCCATCCAGCACACATGTGAAGCTTCACCACTAACATTAGTTCCCTCTAGCACACATGTGAAGCTTCACCACTAACATTAGTTCCCTCCAGCACACATGTGAAGCTTCAGCACTAACATTAGTTCCCTCCAGCACACATGTGAAGCTTCACCACTAACATTAGTTCCCTCCAGCACACATGTGAAGCTTCAGCACTAACATTAGTTCCCTCCAGCACACATGTGAAGCTTCAGCACTAACATTAGTTCCCTCCAGCACACATGTGAAGCTTCAGCACTAACATTAGTTCCCTCCAGCACACATGTGTAGCTTCACCACTAACATTAGTTCCCTCCAGCACACATGTGAAGCTTCACCACTAACATTAGTTCCCTCCAGTACACATGTGAAGCTTCACCACTAACATTAGTTCCCTCCAGCACACATGTGAAGCTTCACCATTAACATTAGTTCCCTCCAGTATACATGTGAAGCTTCAGCACTAACATTAGTTCCCTCCAGCACACATGTGAAGCTTCACCACTAACATTAGTTCCCTCCAGCACACATGTGAAGCTTCACCACTAACATTAGTTCCCTCCAGCACACATGTGGAGCTCCACTACTAACATTAGTTCCCTCTAGCACACATGTGAAGCTTCAGCACTAACATTAGTTCCCTCCAGCACACATGTGGAGCTCCACTACTAACATTAGTTCCCTCCAGCACACATGTGAAGCTTCACCACTAACATTAGTTCCCTCCAGCACACATGTGAAGCTTCAGCACTAACATTAGTTCCCTCCAGCACACATGTGAAGCTTCACTGTCTTCACCACTAACATTAGTTCCCTCCAGCACACATGTGTAGCTTCACCACTAACATTAGTTCACTCCAGCACACATGTGAAGCTTCACCACTAACATTAGTTCCCTCCAGCACACATGTGAAGCTTCACCACTAACATTAGTTCCCTCCAGCACACATGTGAAGCTTCACCACTAACATTAGTTCCCTCCAGCACACATGTGAAGCTTCAGCACTAACATTAGTTCCCTCCAGCACACATGTGAAGCTTCACCACTAACATTAGTTCCCTCTAGCACACATGTGAAGCTTCAGCACTAACATTAGTTCCCTCCAGCACACATGTGGAGCTCCACTACTAACATTAGTTCCCTCCAGCATACATGTCAAGCTTCAGCACTAACATTAGTTCCCTCCAGCACACATGTGAAGCTTCACTACTAACATTAGTTCCCTCCAGCACACATGTGAAGCTTCAGCACTAACATTAGTTCCCTCCAGCACACATGTGAAGCTTCAGCACTAACATTAGTTCCCTGCAGCACACATGTGAAGCTTCACCACTAACATTAGTTCCCTCCAGCACACATGTGAAGCTTCACCACTAACATTAGTTCCCTTCAGCACACATGTGAAGCTTCAGCACTAACATTAGTTCCCTGCAGCACACATGTGAAGCTTCACCACTAACATTAGTTCCCTCCAGCACACATGTGAAGCTTCACCACTAACATTAGTTCCCTCCAGCACACATGTGTAGCTTCACCACTAACATTAGTTCCCTCCAGCACACATGTGAAGCTACACCACTAACATTAGTTCCCTCCAGCACACATGTGAAGCTTCAGCACTAACATTAGTTCCCTCCAGCACACATGTGGAGCTTCAGCACTAACATTAGTTCCCTCCAGCACACATGTGAAGCTTCAGCACTAACATTAGTTCCCTCCAGCACACATGTGGAGCTTCACCACTAACATTAGTTCCCTCCAGCACACATGTGAAGCTACACCACTAACATTAGTTCCCTCCAGAACACATGTGAAGCTTCACCACTAACATTAGTTCCCTCCAACACACATGTGAAGCTTCACCACTAACATTAGTTCCCTCCAGCACACATGTGAAGCTTCACCACTAACATTAGTTCCCTCCAGCACACATGTGGAGCTTCAGCACTAACATTAGTTCCCTCCAGCATACATGTGGAGCTCCACTACTAACATTAGTTCCCTCCAGCACACATGTGAAGCTTCACCACTAACATTAGTTCCCTCCAGCACACATGTGAAGCTTCAGCACTAACATTAGTTCCCTCCAGCACACATGTGAAGCTTCAGCACTAACATTAGTTCCCTCCAGCACACATGTGAAGCTTCACCACTAACATTAGTTCCCTCCAGCACACATGTGAAGCTTCAGCACTAACATTAGTTCCCTCCAGCACACATGTGGAGCTTCACCACTAACATTAGTTCCCTCCAGCACACATGTGAAGCTTCACCACTAACATTTGTTCCCTCCAGCACACATGTGGCTTCAGCACTAACATTAGTTCCCTCCAGCACACATGTGAAGCTTCACCACTAACATTAGTTCCCTCCAGCACACATGTGAAGCTTCACCACTAACATTAGTTCCATCCAGCACACATGTGAAGCTTCACCACTAACATTAGTTCCCTCTAGCACACATGTGAAGCTTCACCACTAACATTAGTTCCCTCCAGCACACATGTGAAGCTTCAGCACTAACATTAGTTCCCTCCAGCACACATGTGAAGCTTCACCACTAACATTAGTTCCCTCCAGCACACATGTGAAGCTTCAGCACTAACATTAGTTCCCTCCAGCACACATGTGAAGCTTCAGCACTAACATTAGTTCCCTCCAGCACACATGTGAAGCTTCAGCACTAACATTAGTTCCCTCCAGCACACATGTGTAGCTTCACCACTAACATTAGTTCCCTCCAGCACACATGTGAAGCTTCACCACTAACATTAGTTCCCTCCAGTACACATGTGAAGCTTCACCACTAACATTAGTTCCCTCCAGCACACATGTGAAGCTTCACCATTAACATTAGTTCCCTCCAGTATACATGTGAAGCTTCAGCACTAACATTAGTTCCCTCCAGCACACATGTGAAGCTTCACCACTAACATTAGTTCCCTCCAGCACACATGTGAAGCTTCACCACTAACATTAGTTCCCTCCAGCACACATGTGGAGCTCCACTACTAACATTAGTTCCCTCTAGCACACATGTGAAGCTTCAGCACTAACATTAGTTCCCTCCAGCACACATGTGGAGCTCCACTACTAACATTAGTTCCCTCCAGCACACATGTGAAGCTTCACCACTAACATTAGTTCCCTCCAGCACACATGTGAAGCTTCAGCACTAACATTAGTTCCCTCCAGCACACATGTGAAGCTTCACTGTCTTCACCACTAACATTAGTTCCCTCCAGCACACATGTGTAGCTTCACCACTAACATTAGTTCACTCCAGCACACATGTGAAGCTTCACCACTAACATTAGTTCCCTCCAGCACACATGTGAAGCTTCACCACTAACATTAGTTCCCTCCAGCACACATGTGGAGCTTCACCACTAACATTAGTTCCCTCCAGCACACATGTGAAGCTTCACCACTAACATTAGTTCCCTCCAGCACACATGTGAAGCTTCACCACTAACATTAGTTCCCTCCAGCACACATGTGGAGCTTCACCACTAACATTAGTTCCCTCCAGCACACATGTGAAGCTTCACCACTAACATTAGTTCCCTCCAGCACACATGTGAAGCTTCAGCACTAACATCAGTTCCCTCCAGCACACATGTGTAGCTTCACCACTAACATTAGTTCCCTCCAGCACACATGTGAAGCTTCACCACTAACATTAGTTCACTCCAGCACACATGTGAAGCTTCACCACTAACATTAGTTCCCTCCAGCACACATGTGAAGCTTCACCACTAACATTAGTTCCCTCCAGCACACATGTGAAGCTTCAGCACTAACATTAGTTCCCTCCAGCACACATGTGGAGCTCCACTACTAACATTAGTTCCCTCTAGCACACATGTGAAGCTTCAGCACTAACATTAGTTCCCTCCAGCACACATGTGAAGCTTCACCACTAACATTAGTTCCCTCCAGCACACATGTGGAGCTCCACTACTAACATTAGTTCCCTCCAGCATACATGTCAAGCTTCAGCACTAACATTAGTTCCCTCCAGCACACATGTGAAGCTTCACCACTAACATTAGTTCCCTCAAGCACACATGTGAAGCTTCAGCACTAACATTAGTTCCCTCCAGCACACATGTGAAGCTTCAGCACTAACATTAGTTCCCTCCAGCACACATGTGAAGCTTCACCACTAACATTAGTTCCCTCCAGCACACATGTGAAGCTTCACCACTAACATTAGTTCCCTCAAGCACACATGTGAAGCTTCAGCACTAACATTAGTTCCCTCCAGCACACATGTGAAGCTTCAGCACTAACATTAGTTCCCTCCAGCACACATGTGAAGCTTCAGCACTAACATTAGTTCCCTGCAGCACACATGTGAAGCTTCAGCACTAACATCAGTTCCCTCCAGTACACATGTGAAGCTTCACCACTAACATTAGTTCCCTTCAGCACACATGTGAAGCTTCAGCACTAACATTAGTTCCCTGCAGCACACATGTGAAGCTTCACCACTAACATTAGTTCCCTCCAGCACACATGTGTAGCTTCACCACTAACATTAGTTCCCTCCAGCACACATGTGAAGCTTCACCACTAACATTAGTTCCCTCCAGCACACATGTGAAGCTTCAGCACTAACATCAGTTCCCTCCAGCACACATGTGTAGCTTCACCACTAACATTAGTTCCCTCCAGCACACATGTGAAGCTTCACCACTAACATTAGTTCCCTCCAGCACACATGTGAAGCTACACCACTAACATTAGTTCCCTCCAGAACACATGTGAAGCTTCACCACTAACATTAGTTCCCTCCAGCACACATGTGAAGCTTCAGCACTAACATTAGTTCCCTCCAGCACACATGTGAAGCTTCACCACTAACATTAGTTCCCTGCAGCACACATGTGAAGCTTCACCACTAACATTAGTTCCCTCCAGCACACATGTGAAGCTTCACCACTAACATTAGTTCCCTCCAGCACACATGTGAAGCTTCACCACTAACATTAGTTCCCTTCAGCACACATGTGAAGCTTCAGCACTAACATTAGTTCCCTGCAGCACACATGTGAAGCTACACCACTAACATTAGTTCCCTCCAGCACACATGTGTAGCTTCACCACTAACATTAGTTCCCTCCAGCACACATGTGAAGCTTCACCACTAACATTAGTTCCCTCCAGCACACATGTGAAGCTTCAGCACTAACATCAGTTCCCTCCAGCACACATGTGTAGCTTCACCACTAACATTAGTTCCCTCCAGCACACATGTGAAGCTTCACCACTAACATTAGTTCCCTCCAGCACACATGTGAAGCTACACCACTAACATTAGTTCCCTCCAGCACACATGTGAAGCTTCAGCACTAACATTAGTTCCCTGCAGCACACATGTGAAGCTTCACCACTAACATTAGTTCCCTCCAGCACACATGTGTAGCTTCACCACTAACATTAGTTCCCTCCAGCACACATGTGAAGCTTCACCACTAACATTAGTTCCCTCCAGCACACATGTGAAGCTTCAGCACTAACATCAGTTCCCTCCAGCACACATGTGTAGCTTCACCACTAACATTAGTTCCCTCCAGCACACATGTGAAGCTTCAGCACTAACATTAGTTCCCTCCAGCACACATGTGAAGCTTCAGCACTAACATTAGTTCCCTCCAGCACACATGTGAAGCTTCACCACTAACATTAGTTCCCTCCAGCACACATGTGAAGCTTCACCACTAACATTAGTACCCTCCAGCACACATGTGGAGCTTCAGCACTAACATTAGTTCCCTCCAGCACACATGTGAAGCTTCACCACTAACATTAGTTCCCTCCAGCACACATGTGAAGCTTCACCACTAGCATTAGTTCCCTCCAGCACACATGTGAAGCTTCACCACTAACATTAGTTCCCTCCAGCACACATGTGAAGCTTCACCACTAACATTAGTTCCCTCCAGCACACATGTGAAGCGCTTCACCACTAACATTAGTTCCCTCCAGCACACATGTGAAGCTTCAGCACTAACATCAGTTCCCTCCAGCACACATGTGTAGCTTCAGCACTAACATCAGTTCCCTCCAGCACACATGTGTAGCTTCACCACTAACATTAGTTCCCTCCAGCACACATGTGAAGCTTCACCACTAACATTAGTTCCCTCCAGCACACATGTGGAGCTCCACTACTAACATTAGTTCCCTCCAGCATACATGTCAAGCTTCAGCACTAACATTAGTTCCCTCCAGCACACATGTGAAGCTTCACCACTAACATTAGTTCCCTCCAGCACACATGTGGAGCTCCACTACTAACATTAGTTCCCTCTAGCACACATGTGAAGCTTCAGCACTAACATTAGTTCCCTCCAGCACACATGTGGAGCTCCACTACTAACATTAGTTCCCTCCAGCATACATGTCAAGCTTCAGCACTAACATTAGATCCCTCCAGCACACATGTGAAGCTTCAGCACTAACATTAGTTCCCTCCAGCACACATGTGAAGCTTCAGCACTAACATTAGTTCCCTCCAGCACACATGTGAAGCTTCAGCACTAACATTAGTTCCCTGCAGCACACATGTTAAGCTTCAGCACTAACATCAGTTCCCTCCAGTACACATGTGAAGCTTCACCACTAACATTAGTTCCCTTCAGCACACATGTGAAGCTTCAGCACTAACATTAGTTCCCTGCAGCACACATGTGAAGCTTCACCACTAACATTAGTTCCCTCCAGCACACATGTGTAGCTTCACCACTAACATTAGTTCCCTCCAGCACACATGTGAAGCTTCACCACTAACATTAGTTCCCTCCAGCACACATGTGAAGCTTCAGCACTAACATCAGTTCCCTCCAGCACACATGTGAAGCTTCACCACTAACATTAGTTCCCTCCAGCACACATGTGAAGCTACACCACTAACATTAGTTCCCTCCAGCACACATGTGAAGCTTCAGCACTAACATTAGTTCCCTGCAGCACACATGTGAAGCTTCACCACTAACATTAGTTCCCTCCAGCACACATGTGTAGCTTCACCACTAACATTAGTTCCCTCCAGCACACATGTGAAGCTTCACCACTAACATTAGTTCCCTCCAGCACACATGTGTAGCTTCAGCACTAACATCAGTTCCCTCCAGCACACATGTGAAGCTTCACCACTAACATTAGTTCCCTCCAGCACACATGTGAAGCTTCAGCATTAACATTAGTTCTCTCCAGCACACATGTGAAGCTTCACCACTAACATTAGTTCCCTGCAGCACACATGTGAAGCTACACCACTAACATTAGTTCCCTCCAGAACACATGTGAAGCTTCACCACTAACATTAGTTCCCTCCAGCACACATGTGAAGCTTCAGCACTAACATTAGTTCCCTCCAGCACACATGTGAAGCTTCAGCACTAACATTAGTTCCCTCCAGCACACATGTGAAGCTTCAGCACTAACATTAGTTCCCTCCAGCACACATGTGAAGCTTCACCACTACTAACATTAGTTCCCTCCAGCACACATGTGAAGCTTCACCACTAACATTAGTTCCCTCCAGCACACATGTGAAGCTTCACCACTAACATTAGTTCCCTCCAGCACACATGTGAAGCTTCACCACTAACATTAGTTCCCTCCAGCACACATGTGAAGCTTCACCACTACTAACATTAGTTCCCTCCAGCACACATGTGAAGCTTCACCACTAACATTAGTTCCCTCCAGCACACATGTGAAGCTTCACCACTAACATTAGTTCCCTCCAGCACACATGTGAAGCTTCACCACTAACATTAGTTCCCTGCAGCACACATGTGAAGCTACACCACTAACATTAGTTCCCTCCAGAACACATGTGAAGCTTCACCACTAACATGAGTTCCCTCCAGCACACGTGTGGAGCTTCAGCACTAACATTAGTTCCCTCCAGCACACGTGTGAAGCTTCAGCACTAACATTAGTTCCCTCCAGCACACATGTGAAGCTTCACCACTAACATTAGTTCCCTCCAGCACACATGTGAAGCTTCACCACTAACATTAGTTCCCTCAAGCACACATGTGAAGCTTCAGCACTAACATTAGTTCCCTCCAGCACACATGTGAAGCTTCAGCACTAACATTAGTTCCCTCCAGCACACATGTGAAGCTTCACCACTAACATTAGTTCCCTCCAGCACACATGTGGAGCTTCACCACTAACATTAGTTCTCTCCAGCACACATGTGGAGCTTCAGCACTAACATTAGTTCCCTCCAGCACACATGTGAAGCTTCACCACTAACATTACTTCCCTCCAGCACACATGTGAAGCTTCAGCACTAACATTAGTTCCCTCCAGCACACATGTTAAGCTTCACCACTAACATTAGTTCCATCCAGCACACATGTGAAGCTTCACCACTAACATTAGTTCCCTCTAGCACACATGTGAAGCTTCACCACTAACATTAGTTCCCTCCAGCAAACATGTGAAGCTTCACCACTAACATTAGTTCCCTCCAGCACACATGTGAAGCTTCACCACTGACATTAATTCCCTCTAGCACACATGTGAAGCTTCAGAACTAACATTAGTTCCCTCCAGCACACATGTGAAGCTTCAGCACTAACATTAGTTCCCTCCAGCACACATGTGAAGCTTCACCACTAACATTAGTTCCCTCCAGCACACATGTGGAGCTTCACCACTAACATTAGTTCCCTCCAGCACACATGTGAAGCTTCACCACTAACATTAGTTCCCTCCAGCACACATGTGGAGCTTCAGCACTAACATTAGTTCCCTCCAGCACACATGTGAAGCTTCACCACTAACATTAGTTCCCTCCAGCACACATGTGAAACTTCAGCACTAACATTAGTTCCCTCCAGCACACATGTGAAGCTTCACCACTAACATTAGTTCCCTCCAGCACACATGTGAAGCTTCAGCACTAACATTAGTTCCCTCCAGCACACATGTGAAGCTTCAGCACTAACATTAGTTCCATCCAGCACACATGTGAAGCTTCAGCACTAACATTAGTTCCCTCCAGCACACATGTGGAGCTTCACCACTAACATTAGTTCCCTCCAGCACACATGTGAAGCTTCACCACTAACATTAGTTCCATCCAGCACACATGTGAAGCTTCACCACTAACATTAGTTCCCTCTAGCACACATGTGAAGCTTCACCACTAACATTAGTTCCCTCCAGCACACATGTGAAGCTTCACCACTGACATTAATTCCCTCTAGCACACATGTGAAGCTTCACCACTAACATTAGCTCCCTCCAGTATACATGTGAAGCTTCACCACTAACATTAGTTCCCTCCAGCACACATGTGAAGCTTCACCACTAACATTAGTTCCCTCCAGCACACATGTGAAGCTTCACCACTAACATTAGTTCCCTCCAGCACACATGTGAAGCTTCAGCACTAACATTAGTTCCCTCCAGCACACATGTGAAGCTTCACCACTAACATTAGTTCCCTCCAGCACACATGTGAAGCTTCAGCACTAACATTAGTTCCCTCCAGCACACATGTGAAGCTTCAGCACTAACATTAGTTCCCTCCAGCACACATGTGAAGCTTCAGCACTAACATTAGTTCCCTCCAGCACACATGTGTAGCTTCACCACTAACATTAGTTCCCTCCAGCACACATGTGAAGCTTCACCACTAACATTAGTTCCCTCCAGTACACATGTGAAGCTTCACCACTAACATTAGTTCCCTCCAGCACACATGTGAAGCTTCACCATTAACATTAGTTCCCTCCAGTATACATGTGAAGCTTCAGCACTAACATTAGTTCCCTCCAGCACACATGTGAAGCTTCACCACTAACATTAGTTCCCTCCAGCACACATGTGAAGCTTCACCACTAACATTAGTTCCCTCCAGCACACATGTGGAGCTCCACTACTAACATTAGTTCCCTCTAGCACACATGTGAAGCTTCAGCACTAACATTAGTTCCCTCCAGCACACATGTGGAGCTCCACTACTAACATTAGTTCCCTCCAGCACACATGTGAAGCTTCACCACTAACATTAGTTCCCTCCAGCACACATGTGAAGCTTCAGCACTAACATTAGTTCCCTCCAGCACACATGTGAAGCTTCACTGTCTTCACCACTAACATTAGTTCCCTCCAGCACACATGTGTAGCTTCACCACTAACATTAGTTCACTCCAGCACACATGTGAAGCTTCAGCACTAACATTAGTTCCCTCCAGCACACATGTGAAGCTTCACCACTAACATTAGTTCCCTCCAGCACACATGTGAAGCTTCACCACTAACATTAGTTCCCTCCAGCACACATGTGAAGCTTCACCACTAACATTAGTTCCCTCCAGCACACATGTGAAGCTTCACCACTAACATTAGTTCCCTCCAGCACACATGTGGAGCTTCACCACTAACATTAGTTCCCTCCAGCACACATGTGAAGCTTCACCACTAACATTAGTTCCCTCCAGCACACATGTGAAGCTTCAGCACTAACATCAGTTCCCTCCAGCACACATGTGTAGCTTCACCACTAACATTAGTTCCCTCCAGCACACATGTGAAGCTTCACCACTAACATTAGTTCCCTCCAGCACACATGTGGAGCTCCACTACTAACATTAGTTCCCTCCAGCATACATGTCAAGCTTCAGCACTAACATTAGTTCCCTCCAGCACACATGTGAAGCTTCACCACTAACATTAGTTCCCTCCAGCACACATGTGAAGCTTCAGCACTAACATTAGTTCCCTCCAGCACACATGTGAAGCTTCAGCACTAACATTAGTTCCCTCCAGCACACATGTGAAGCTTCAGCACTAACATTAGTTCCCTGCAGCACACATGTGAAGCTTCAGCACTAACATTAGTTCCCTCCAGCACACATGTGAAGCTTCACCACTAACATTAGTTCCCTTCAGCACACATGTGAAGCTTCAGCACTAACATTAGTTCCCTGCAGCACACATGTGAAGCTTCACCACTAACATTAGTTCCCTCCAGCACACATGTGTAGCTTCACCACTAACATTAGTTCCCTCCAGCACACATGTGAAGCTACACCACTAACATTAGTTCCCTCCAGCACACATGTGAAGCTTCACCACTAACATTAGTTCCCTCCAGCACACATGTGAAGCTACACCACTAACATTAGTTCCCTCCAGCACACATGTGAAGCTTCAGCACTAACATTAGTTCCCTCCAGAACACATATGAAGCTACACCACTAACATTAGTTCCCTCCAGCACACATGTGAAGCTTCAGCACTAACATTAGTTCCCTCCAGAACACATATGAAGCTACACCACTAACATTAGTTCCCTCCAGAACACATATGAAGCTTCACCACTAACATTAGTTCCCTCCAGCACACATGTGAAGCTTCAGCACTAACATTAGTTCCCTCCAGCACACATGTGGAGCTTCACCACTAACATTAGTTCCCTCCAGCACACATGTGAAGCTTCAGCACTAACATTAGTTCCCTCCAGCACACATGTGGAGCTCCACTACTAACATTAGTTCCCTCCAGCACACATGTGAAGCTTCAGCACTAACATTAGTTCCCTCCAGCACACATGTGAAGCTTCAGCACTAACATTAGTTCCCTGCAGCACACATGTGAAGCTTCACCACTAACATTAGTTCCCTCCAGCACACATGTGTAGCTTCACCACTAACATTAGTTCCCTCCAGCACACATGTGAAGCTTCACCACTAACATTAGTTCCCTCCAGCACACATGTGAAGCTTCAGCACTAACATTAGTTCCCTCCAGCACACATGTGAAGCTTCACCACTAACATTAGTTCCCTCCAGCACACATGTGTAGCTTCACCACTAACATTAGTTCCCTCCAGCACACATGTGAAGCTTCACCACTAACATTAGTTCCCTCCAGCACACATGTGAAGCTACACCACTAACATTAGTTCCCTCCAGAACACATGTGAAGCTTCACCACTAACATTAGTTCCCTCCAGCACACATGTGAAGCTTCACCACTAACATTAGTTCCCTCCAACACACATGTGGAGCTTCAGCACTAACATTAGTTCCCTCCAGCACACATGTGGAGCTCCACTACTAACATTAGTTCCCTCTAGCACACATGTGAAGCTTCAGCACTAACATTAGTTCCCTCCAGCACACATGTGGAGCTCCACTACTAACATTAGTTCCCTCCAGCACACATGTGAAGCTTCACCACTAACATTAGTTCCCTCCAGCACACATGTGAAGCTTCAGCACTAACATTAGTTCCCTCCAGCACACATGTGAAGCTTCACCACTAACATTAGTTCCCTCCAGCACACATGTGAAGCTTCAGCACTAACATTAGTTCCCTCCAGCACACATGTGGAGCTTCACCACTAACATTAGTTCCCTCCAGCACACATGTGAAGCTTCACCACTAACATTAGTTCCCTCCAGCACACATGTGAAGCTTCAGCACTAACATTAGTTCCCTCCAGCACACATGTGAAGCTTCACCACTAACATTAGTTCCCTCAAGCACACATGTGAAGCTTCAGCACTAACATTAGTTCCCTTCAGCATACATGTGAAGCTTCAGCACTAACATTAGTTCCCTCCAGCACACATGTGGAGCTTCACCACTAACATTAGTTCCCTTCAGCACACATGTGAAGCTTCAGCACTAACATTAGTTCCCTGCAGCACACATGTGAAGCTTCACCACTAACATTAGTTCCCTCCAGCACACATGTGTAGCTTCACCACTAACATTAGTTCCCTCCAGCACACATGTGAAGCTTCACCACTAACATTAGTTCCCTCCAGCACACATGTGAAGCTTCACCACTAACATTTGTTCCCTCCAGCACACATGTGAAGCTTCAGCACTAACATCAGTTCCCTCCAGCACACATGTGTAGCTTCACCACTAACATTAGTTCCCTCCAGCACACATGTGAAGCTTCACCACTAACATTAGTTCCCTCCAGCACACATGTGAAGCTTCAGCACTAACATTAGTTCCCTCCAGCACACATGTGAAGCTTCACCACTAACATTAGTTCCCTCCAGCACACATGTGAAGCTTCACCACTAACATTAGTTCCCTCCAGCACACATGTGAAGCTTCACCACTAACATTAGTTCCCTCCAGCACACATGTGAAGCTTCACCACTAACATTAGTTCCCTGCAGCACACATGTGAAGCTTCAGCACTAACATTAGTTCCCTCCAGTATACATGTGAAGCTTCACCACTAACATTAGTTCCCTCCAGCACACATGTGGCTTCAGCACTAAAATTAGTTCCCTCCAGCACACATGTGAAGCTTCACCACTAACATTAGTTCCCTCCAGCACACATGTGGAGCTTCACCACTAACATTAGTTCCCTCCAGCACACATGTGAAGCTTCACCACTAACATTAGTTCCCTCCAGCACACATGTGAAGCTTCGAGGACAGCACTAACATTAGTTCCCTCCAGCACACATGTGAAGCTTCAGCACTAACATTAGTTCCCTCCAGCACACATGTGGAGCTCCACTACTAACATTAGTTCCCTCCAGCACACATGTGAAGCTTCAGCACTAACATTAGTTCCCTCCAGCACACATGTGAAGCTTCACCACTAACATTAGTTCCCTCCAGCACACATGTGGAGCTCCACTACTAACATTAGTTCCCTCTAGCACACATGTGAAGCTTCAGCACTAACATTAGTTCCCTCCAGCACACATGTGGAGCTCCACTACTAACATTAGTTCCCTGCAGCACACATGTGAAGCTTCACCACTAACATTAGTTCCCTCCAGCACACATGTGAAGCTTCACCACTAACATTAGTTCCCTTCAGCACACATGTGAAGCTTCAGCACTAACATTAGTTCCCTCCAGCACACATGTGAAGCTTCACCACTAACATTAGTTCCCTCCAGCACACATGTGAAGCTTCACCACTAACATTAGTTCCCTCCAGCACACATGTGAAGCTTCAGCACTAACATTAGTTCCCTCCAGCACACATGTGTAGCTTCACCACTAACATTAGTTCCCTCCAGCACACATGTGAAGCTTCAGCACTAACATTAGTTCCCTCCAGCACACATGTGAAGCTTCACCACTAACATTTTCCCCTCCAGCACACATGTGGCTTCAGCACTAACATTAGTTCCCTCCAGCACACATGTGAAGCTTCACCACTAACATTAGTTCCCTCCAGCACACATGTGAAGCTTCACCACTAGCATTAGTTCCCTCCAGCACACATGTGAAGCTTCACCACTAACATTAGTTCCCTCCAGCACACATGTGAAGCTTCACCACTAACATTAGTTCCCTCCAGCACACATGTGAAGCTTCAGCACTAACATCAGTTCCCTCCAGCACACATGTGTAGCTTCACCACTAACATTAGTTCCCTGCAGCACACATGTGAAGCTTCACCACTAACATTAGTTCCCTCCAGCACACATGTGTAGCTTCACCACTAACATTAGTTCCCTCCAGCACACATGTGTAGCTTCACCACTAACATTAGTTCCCTCCAGCACACATGTGAAGCTTCACCACTAACATTAGTTCCCTCCAGCACACATGTGAAGCTTCAGCACTAACATCAGTTCCCTCCGGCACACATGTGTAGCTTCACCACTAACATTAGTTCCCTCCAGCACACATGTGAAGCTTCACCACTAACATTAGTTCCCTCCAGCACACATGTGAAGCTACACCACTAACATTAGTTCCCTCCAGAACACATGTGAAGCTTCACCACTAACATTAGTTCCCTCCAGCACACATGTGAAGCTTCAGCACTAACATTAGTTCCCTCCAGCACACATGTGAAACTTCACCACTAACATTAGTTCCCTCCAGCACACATGTGAAGCTTCACCACTAACATTAGTTCCCTCCAGCACACATGTGGAGCTTCAGCACTAACATTAGTTCCCTCCAGCACACATGTGGAGCTCCACTACTAACATTAGTTCCCTCTAGCACACATGTGAAGCTTCAGCACTAACATTAGTTCCCTCCAGCACACATGTGGAGCTCCACTACTAACATTAGTTCCCTCCAGCATACATGTCAAGCTTCAGCACTAACATTAGTTCCCTCCAGCACACATGTGAAGCTTCACCACTAACATTAGTTCCCTCCAGCACACATGTGAAGCTTCACCACTAACATTAGTTCCCTCCAGCACACATGTGAAGCTTCACCACTAACATTAGTTCCCTCCAGCACACATGTGAAGCTTCAGCACTAACATTAGTTCCCTCCAGCACACATGTGAAGCTTCACCACTAACATTAGTTCCCTCAAGCACACATGTGAAGCTTCAGCACTAACATTAGTTCCCTCCAGCACACATGTGAAGCTTCAGCACTAACATAAGTTCCCTCCAGCACACATGTGAAGCTTCAGCACTAACATTAGTTCCCTGCAGCACACATGTGAAGCTTCACCACTAACATTAGTTCCCTCCAGCACACATGTGAAGCTTCACCACTAACATTAGTTCCCTTCAGCACACATGTGAAGCTTCAGCACTAACATTAGTTCCCTGCAGCACACATGTGAAGCTTCACCACTAACATTAGTTCCCTCCAGCACACATGTGTAGCTTCACCATAACATTAGTTCCCTCCAGCACACATGTGAAGCTTCACCACTAACATTAGCTCCCTCCAGCACACATGTGAAGCTTCAGCACTAACATCAGTTCCCTCCAGCACACATGTGTAGCTTCACCACTAACATTAGTTACCTCCAGCACACATGTGAAGCTTCACCACTAACATTAGTTCCCTCCAGCACACATGTGAAGCTACACCACTAACATTAGTTCCCTCCAGAACACATGTGAAGCTTCACCACTAACATTAGTTCCCTCCAGCACACATGTGAAGCTTAAGCACTAACATTAGTTCCCTCCAGCACACATGTGAAGCTTCACCACTAACATTAGTTCCCTCCAGCACACATGTGAAGCTTCACCACTAACATTAGTTCCCTCCAGCACACATGTGAAGCTTCAGCACTAACATTAGTTCCCTCCAGCACACATGTGAAGCTTCACCACTAACATTTGTTCCCTCCAGCACACATGTGGCTTCAGCACTAACATTAGTTCCCTCCAGCACACATGTGAAGCTTCACCACTAACATTAGTTCCCTCCAGCACACATGTGAAGCTTCACCACTAGCATTAGTTCCCTCCAGCACACATGTGAAGCTTCACCACTAACATTAGTTCCCTCCAGCACACATGTGAAGCTTCACCACTAACATTAGTTCCCTCCAGCACACATGTGAAGCTTCAGCACTAACATTAGTTCCCTCCAGCACACATGTGAAGCGCTTCACCACTAACATTAGTTCCCTCCAGCACACATGTGAAGCTTCAGCACTAACATTAATTCCCTCCAGCACACATGTGAAGCTTCAGCACTAACATCAGTTCCCTCCAGCACACATGTGAAGCTTCACCACTAACATTAGTTCCCTCCAGCACACATGTGAAGCTTCACCACTAACATTAGTTCCCTCCAGCACACATGTGAAGCTACACCACTAACATTAGTTCCCTCCAGCACACATGTGAAGCTTCACCACTAACATTAGTTCCCTCCAGCACACATGTGAAGCTTCAGCACTAACATTAGTTCCCTCCAGCACACATGTGGAGCTTCACCACTAACATTAGTTCCCTCCAGCACACATGTGAAGCTTCACCACTAACATTTGTTCCCTCCAGCACACATGTGGCTTCAGCACTAACATTAGTTCCCTCCAGCACACATGTGAAGCTTCACCACTAACATTAGTTCCCTCCAGCACACATGTGAAGCTTCACCACTAGCATTAGTTCCCTCCAGCACACATGTGAAGCTTCACCACTAACATTAGTTCCCTCCAGCACACATGTGAAGCTTCACCACTAACATTAGTTCCCTCCAGCACACATGTGAAGCTTCAGCACTAACATTAATTCCCTCCAGCACACATGTGAAGCTTCAGCACTAACATTAGTTCCCTCCAGCACACATGTGGAGCTCCACTACTAACATTAGTTCCCTCTAGCACACATGTGAAGCTTCAGCACTAACATTAGTTCCCTCCAGCACACATGTGGAGCTCCACTACTAACATTAGTTCCCTCCAGCACACATGTGAAGCTTCACCACTAACATTAGTTCCCTCCAGCACACATGTGAAGCTTCAGCACTAACATTAGTTCCCTGCAGCACACATGTGAAGCTTCACCACTAACATTAGTTCCCTCCAGCACACATGTGAAGCTTCACCACTAACATTAGTTCCCTTCAGCACACATGTGAAGCTTCAGCACTAACATTAGTTCCCTGCAGCACACATGTGAAGCTTCACCACTAACATTAGTTCCCTCCAGCACACATGTGTAGCTTCACCACTAACATTAGTTCCCTGCAGCACACATGTGGAGCTTCACCACTAACATTAGTTCCCTCCAGCACACATGTGAAGCTTCACCACTAACATTAGTTCCCTCCAGCACACATGTGAAGCTTCAGCACTAACATTAGTTCCCTCCAGCACACATGTGAAGCTTCAGCACTAACATTAGTTCCCTCCAGCACACATGTGTAGCTTCACCACTAACATTAGTTCCCTCCAGCACACATGTGAAGCTTCACCACTAACATTAGTTCCCTCCAGCACACATGTGAAGCTTCAGCACTAACATTAGTTCCCTCCAGCACACATGTGAAGCTTCACCACTAACATTAGTTCCCTCCAGCACACATGTGAAGCTTCAGCACTAACATTAGTTCCCTCCAGCACACATGTGAAGCTTCACCACTAACATTAGTTCCCTCCAGCACACATGTGAAGCTTCACCACTAACATTAGTTCCCTCCAGCACACATGTGGAGCTTCACCACTAACATTAGTTCCCTCCAGCACACATGTGAAGCTTCAGCACTAACATTAGTTCCCTCCAGCACACATGTGAAGCTTCAGCACTAACATTAGTTCCCTCCAGCACACATGTGAAGCTTCACCACTAACATTTGTTCCCTCCAGCACACATGTGGCTTCACCACTAACATTAGTTCCCTCCAGCACACATGTGAAGCTTCACCACTAGCATTAGTTCCCTCCAGCACACATGTGAAGCTTCACCACTAACATTAGTTCCCTCCAGCACACATGTGAAGCTTCACCACTAACATTAGTTCCCTCCAGCACACATGTGAAGCGCTTCACCACTAACATTAGTTCCCTCCAGCACACATGTGAAGCTTCAGCACTAACATCAGTTCCCTCCAGCACACATGTGTAGCTTCACCACTAACATTAGTTCCCTCCAGCACACATGTGAAGCTTCACCACTAACATTAGTTCCCTCCAGCACACATGTGGAGCTCCACTACTAACATTAGTTCCCTCTAGCACACATGTGAAGCTTCAGCACTAACATTAGTTCCCTCCAGCACACATGTGGAGCTCCACTACTAACATTAGTTCCCTCCAGCATACATGTCAAGCTTCAGCACTAACATTAGTTCCCTCCAGCACACATGTGTAGCTTCACCACTAACATTAGTTCCCTCCAGCACACATGTGAAGCTTCAGCACTAACATTAGTTCCCTCCAGCACACATGTGAAGCTTCAGCACTAACATTAGTTCCCTGCAGCACACATGTGAAGCTTCAGCACTAACATTAGTTCCCTCCAGCACACATGTGAAGCTTCACCACTAACATTAGTTCCCTTCAGCACACATGTGAAGCTTCACTACTAACATTAGTTCCCTCCAGCATACATGTCAAGCTTCAGCACTAACATTAGTTCCCTCCAGCACACATGTGAAGCTTCACTACTAACATTAGTTCCCTCCAGCACACATGTGAAGCTTCAGCACTAACATTAGTTCCCTCCAGCACACATGTGAAGCTTCAGCACTAACATTAGTTCCCTGCAGCACACATGTGAAGCTTCACCACTAACATTAGTTCCCTCCAGCACACATGTGAAGCTTCACCACTAACATTAGTTCCCTTCAGCACACATGTGAAGCTTCAGCACTAACATTAGTTCCCTGCAGCACACATGTGAAGCTTCACCACTAACATTAGTTCCCTCCAGCACACATGTGTAGCTTCACCACTAACATTAGTTCCCTCCAGCACACATGTGAAGCTTCACCACTAACATTAGTTCCCTCCAGCACACATGTGAAGCTTCAGCACTAACATTAGTTCCCTCCAGCACACATGTGGAGCTTCACCACTAACATTAGTTCCCTCCAGCACACATGTGTAGCTTCACCACTAACATTAGTTCCCTCCAGCACACATGTGAAGCTTCACCACTAACATTAGTTCCCTCCAGCACACATGTGAAGCTACACCACTAACATTAGTTCCCTCCAGAACACATGTGAAGCTTCACCACTAACATTAGTTCCCTCCAGCACACATGTGAAGCTTCAGCACTAACATCAGTTCCCTCCAGCACACATGTGTAGCTTCACCACTAACATTAGTTCCCTCCAGCACACATGTGAAGCTTCACCACTAACATTAGTTCCCTCCAGCACACATGTGAAGCTTCAACACTAACATCAGTTCCCTCCAGCACACATGTGTAGCTTCACCACTAACATTAGTTCCCTCCAGCACACATGTGAAGCTTCACCACTAACATTAGTTCCCTCCAGCACACATGTGAAGCTACACCACTAACATTAGTTCCCTCCAGAACACATGTGAAGCTTCACCACTAACATTAGTTCCCTCCAGCACACATGTGAAGCTTCAGCACTAACATTAGTTCCCTCCAGCACACATGTGAAGCTTCACCACTAACATTAGTTCCCTCCAGCACACATGTGAAGCTTCAGCACTAACATTAGTTCCCTCCAGCACACATGTGAAGCTTCAGCACTAACATTAGTTCCCTCCAGCACACATGTGAAGCTTCACCACTAACATTAGTTCCCTCCAGCACACATGTGAAGCTTCACCACTAACATTAGTTCCCTCCAGCACACATGTGAAGCTTCACCACTAACATTAGTTCCCTCCAGCACACATGTGAAGCTTCACCACTAACATTTGTTCCCTCCAGCACACATGTGGCTTCAGCACTAAAATTAGTTCCCTCCAGCACACATGTGAAGCTTCACCACTAACATTAGTTCCCTCCAGCACACATGTGAAGCTTCACCACTAACATTAGTTCCCTCCAGCACACATGTGAAGCTTCACCACTAACATTAGTTCCCTCCAGCACACATGTGAAGCTTCACCACTAACATTAGTTCCCTCCAGCACACATGTGAAGCTTCACCACTAACATTAGTTCCCTCCAGCACACATGTGAAGCGCTTCACCACTAACATTAGTTCCCTCCAGCACACATGTGAAGCTTCAGCACTAACATTAATTCCCTCCAGCACACATGTGAAGCTTCAGCACTAACATTAGTTCCCTCCAGCACACATGTGAAGCTTCACCACTAACATTAGTTCCCTCCAGCACACATGTGAAGCTTCACCACTAACATTAGTTCCCTCCAGCACACATGTGGAGCTTCACCACTAACATTAGTTCCCTCCAGCACACATGTGAAGCTTCACCACTAACATTAGTTCCCTCCAGCACACATGTGAAGCTTCGAGGACAGCACTAACATTAGTTCCCTCCAGCACACATGTGAAGCTTCAGCACTAACATTAGTTCCCTCCAGCACACATGTGGAGCTCCACTACTAACATTAGTTCCCTCCAGCACACATGTGAAGCTTCAGCACTAACATTAGTTCCCTCCAGCACACATGTGAAGCTTCACCACTAACATTAGTTCCCTCCAGCACACATGTGGAGCTCCACTACTAACATTAGTTCCCTCCAGCATACATGTGAAGCTTCAGCACTAACATTAGTTCCCTCCAGCACACATGTGAAGCTTCACCACTAACATTTTCCCCTCCAGCACACATGTGGCTTCAGCACTAACATTAGTTCCCTCCAGCACACATGTGAAGCTTCACCACTAACATTAGTTCCCTCCAGCACACATGTGAAGCTTCACCACTAACATTAGTTCCCTCCAGCACACATGTGAAGCTTCAGCACTAACATCAGTTCCCTCCAGCACACATGTGTAGCTTCACCACTAACATTAGTTCCCTGCAGCACACATGTGAAGCTTCACCACTAACATTAGTTCCCTCCAGCACACATGTGGAGCTTCAGCACTAACATTAGTTCCCTCCAGCACACATGTGAAGCTTCACCACTAACATTAGTTCCCTCCAGCACACATGTGTAGCTTCACCACTAACATTAGTTCCCTCCAGCACACATGTGAAGCTTCAGCACTAACATCAGTTCCCTCCGGCACACATGTGTAGCTTCACCACTAACATTAGTTCCCTCCAGCACACATGTGAAGCTTCACCACTAACATTAGTTCCCTCCAGCACACATGTGAAGCTACACCACTAACATTAGTTCCCTCCAGAACACATGTGAAGCTTCACCACTAACATTAGTTCCCTCCAGCACACATGTGAAGCTTCACCACTAACATTAGTTCCCTCCAGCACACATGTGAAGCTTCACCACTAACATTAGTTCCCTCCAGCACACATGTGAAGCGCTTCACCACTAACATTAGTTCCCTCCAGCACACATGTGAAGCTTCAGCACTAACATTAATTCCCTCCAGCACACATGTGAAGCTTCAGCACTAACATTAGTTCCCTCCAGCACACATGTGAAGCTTCACCACTAACATTAGTTCCCTGCAGCACACATGTGAAGCTTCACCACTAACATTAGTTCCCTCCAGCACACATGTGAAGCTTCACCACTAACATTAGTTCCCTCCAGCACACATGTGAAGCTTCAGCACTAACATTAGTTCCCTCCAGCACACATGTGAAGCTTCACCACTAACATTAGTTCCCTTCAGCACACATGTGAAGCTTCAGCACTAACATTAGTTCCCTGCAGCACACATGTGAAGCTTCACCACTAACATTAGTTCCCTCCAGCACACATGTGTAGCTTCACCACTAACATTAGTTCCCTCCAGCACACATGTGAAGCTTCACCACTAACATTAGTTCCCTCCAGCACACATGTGAAGCTTCAGCACTAACATCAGTTCCCTCCAGCACACATGTGTAGCTTCACCACTAACATTAGTTCCCTCCAGCACACATGTGAAGCTTCACCACTAACATTAGTTCCCTCCAGCACACATGTGAAGCTACACCACTAACATTAGTTCCCTCCAGAACACATGTGAAGCTTCACCACTAACATTAGTTCCCTCCAGCACACATGTGAAGCTTCAGCACTAACATTAGTTCCCTCTAGCACACATGTGAAGCTTCACCACTAACATTAGTTCCCTCCAGCACACATGTGAAGCTACACCACTAACATTAGTTCCCTCCAGCACACATGTGAAGCTTCACCACTAACATTAGTTCCCTCCAGCACACATGTGAAGCTTCAGCACTAACATTAGTTCCCTCCAGCACACATGTGAAGCTTCACCACTAACATTAGTTCCCTCCAGCACACATGTGAAGCTTCACCACTAACATTAGTTCCCTCCAGCACACATGTGAAGCTTCACCACTAACATTAGTTCCCTCCAGCACACATGTGAAGCTTCACCACTAACATTAGTTCCCTCCAGCACACATGTGAAGCTTCAGCACTAACATTAGTTCCCTCCAGCACACATGTGAAGCTTCACCACTAACATTTGTTCCCTCCAGCACACATGTGGCTTCAGCACTAACATTAGTTCCCTCCAGCACACATGTGAAGCTTCACCACTAACATTAGTTCCCTCCAGCACACATGTGAAGCTTCACCACTAGCATTAGTTCCCTCCAGCACACATGTGAAGCTTCACCACTAACATTAGTTCCCTCCAGCACACATGTGAAGCTACACCACTAACATTAGTTCCCTCCAGCACACATGTGGCTTCAGCACTAACATTAGTTCCCTCCAGCACACATGTGAAGCTTCACCACTAACATTAGTTCCCTCCAGCACACATGTGAAGCTTCACCACTAACATTAGTTCCCTCCAGCACACATGTGAAGCGCTTCACCACTAACATTAGTTCCCTCCAGCACACATGTGAAGCTTCAGCACTAACATTAATTCCCTCCAGCACACATGTGAAGCTTCAGCACTAACATTAGTTCCCTCCAGCACACATGTGAAGCTTCACCACTAACATTAGTTCCCTCCAGCACACATGTGAAGCTTCACCACTAACATTAGTTCCCTCCAGCACACATGTGAAGCTTCAGCACTAACATTAGTTCCCTCCAGCACACATGTGAAGCTTCACCACTAGCATTAGTTCCCTCCAGCACACATGTGAAGCTTCACCACTAACATTAGTTCCCTCCAGCACACATGTGAAGCTTCACCACTAACATTAGTTCCCTCCAGCACACATGTGAAGCTTCAGCACTAACATTAGTTCCCTCCAGCACACATGTGAAGCTTCACCACTAACATTAGTTCCCTCCAGCACACATGTGAAGCTCCACTACTAACATTAGTTCCCTCCAGCACACATGTGAAGCTTCAGCACTAACATTAGTTCCCTCCAGCACACATGTGAAGCTATACCACTAACATTAGTTCCCTCCAGCACACATGTGAAGCTTCACCACTAACATTAGTTCCCTCCAGCACACATGTGTAGCTTCAGCACTAACATTAGTTCCCTCCAGCACACATGTGAAGCTTCAGCACTAACATTAGTTCCCTCCAGCACACATGTGAAGCTTCATCACTAACATTAGTTCCCTCCAGCACACATGTGAAGCTACACCACTAACATTAGTTCCCTCCAGCACACATGTGAAGCTTCACCACTAACATTAGTTCCCTCCAGCACACATGTGAAGCTACACCACTAACATTAGTTCCCTCCAGCACACATGTGAAGCTTCACCACTAACATTAGTTCCCTCCAGCACACATGTGTAGCTTCACCACTAACATTAGTTCCCTCCAGCACACATGTGAAGCTTCAGCACTAACATTAGTTCCCTCCAGCACACATGTGAAGTTTCATCACTAACATTAGTTCCCTCCAGCACACATGTGAAGCTTCAGCACTAACATTAGTTCCCTCCAGCACACATGTGTAGCTTCACCACTAACATTAGTTCCCTCCAGCACACATGTGAAGCTTCATCACTAACATTAGTTCCCTCCAGCACACATGTGAAGCTTCACCACTAACATTAGTTCCCTCCAGCACACATGTGAAGCTACACCACTAACATTAGTTCCCTCCAGCACACATGTGAAGCTTCACCACTAACATTAGTTCCCTCCAGCACACATGTGTAGCTTCACCACTAACATTAGTTCCCTCCAGCACACATGTGAAGCTTCAGCACTAACATTAGTTCCCTCCAGCACACATGTGAAGTTTCATCACTAACATTAGTTCCCTCCAGCACACATGTGAAGCTTCAGCACTAACATTAGTTCCCTCCAGCACACATGTGTAGCTTCACCACTAACATTAGTTCCCTCCAGCACACATGTGAAGCTTCATCACTAACATTAGTTCCCTCTAGCACACATGTGAAGCTTCAGCACTTTAGTGTTATCTTGAGCTCAACAATTATAATGTAGGCAATGAACCAATTCAACTTACAGCACGTGAGGAGCGCATTATATAAAGCTCCATAACCAAAGTAAACAGTAAACATAGAACGTAATGACTTAACAGAAACTACATACTAATAATAGTCTGTTTATAGTTTACACCACATCTCCCTTTCTTAGGATGTATGCCTTTCGGGAGGGCCTATGGGTGCCCCAGTTCTTGAACGAGTCATGACTGGGCTGCGACATTGAATGGTTGCTGGGTTTGGGTGGTGTTCAGGCACGACATTCAATTGACTCCAATTGCGTCGAATTAGTCCACTTGGAGTCTCGATGTGGTACGATCGGGGTACACTTGCAGGTGTGACAACTCTGCCTGAGATAGGCCTTCCATTCGTGGTAACCCAAACATCAGTGTCGATGGGTATGTCTGGTAGGTCTCGAACTCGATGTCTTTGGTCAAAGTCTTGTTTCTGTCGGTCTTTGTTCTTCTGATCGCAAACTCTGAATTTATCAAGGAGTGACCATTGAGGTGTGAGGTCTTTCTGGATGAGAGGTAAGTTAGAACGGATCCTTCTTCCCATCAGCAATTCGGCCGGATAGATCCCACACCATGGAAGTGGCGTTGCTCGATATGACAATAGAGAAAGATATGGGTCACATGAGTCTTTGATTAGTTTCTTCACAGTTTTCACAGCGCGTTCTGCGTGTCCGTTACTCTGTGGGAAGTGGGGGTTGCTGGTATCATGCCAGAAGTTGTAGGTAGTTGCGAATTTGGGAACTATATTGTGGAACATTATCACTAACAAGGATTTCTGGGGTGCCATGTCGAGAGAAGACACTCTTCATTGCTGCGATAATCCCCTGTGATGTCGTGGTCTTTAGCTGGATGACTTCAGGGTATCTTGAAAAGTAGTCCGTGACAATGAGGTAGTTCACTCCTTTGAGGGTGAAAAGATCAGAACCTAATTTCTGCCAAGGATAGTGTGGTAACGAGGTGGGCATCAAGGGTTCTTTATTAGGTGTAGCATCTCGAGTACATTCGGGGCATATCTTCACGAGATCTGTGAGCTGTTTCGATATGCCAGGCCACCATACGGACATCTGGGATCTGAGACGGCATCAGACGATTCCTTGGTGTCCGTGATGCAGGGTCTCCTTCCTGAGTGATTCCGGAACTACCACTCGGTTGCCGTTCAATAGAAGGTTATCACCCAATGTCAGTCCCCCCCGCATCTGCCAATATGGCTTGGCCAGTGAATCGACACGAGTTTTGTCAGGCCAACCATCACGGCAATACTTCGTGACTAGAGTACATGTCAGGTCGGAGTTCTGAGCACTGCGGTACACGTCTAGCCGCTCTTTGCTGGCTGATAGGTGTGCGATAGTCGTCTCCATTAGCTTCTCTGCTAATTCCTCAAGGGTAGAGTCCCCTGTGGTTGATGAAGAAGGTGCACGTGAGAGAGTGTCGGCAGTGTGTAGGTCCTTTCCAGGTACGTGTTGGATGGTATACTCAAACCTATCAAGTCTCAGACGAAATCTCAGGACTCGAGGTGGTAAACTGTCAAGATGTTTCCTCTCCAACAGTGGTATGAGTGGTTTATGATCCGACTCAATGGTGATATGCTTGCCCAAGATGTAACTGGAGAACTTCTCACAAGCCCAAGTGATAGCGAGAGCTTCCTTCTCTATCTGAGCGTAGCGACGTTCGGTATCCGTCATCGATCGTGACGCATATGCAATGGGCTTCCAATTTGTTTCAGCTTGCTGTAACAGCACTGCACCTAAGCCATAGGATGAGGCATCCACTGAAATCTTGGTCTGCGCCATTGGATTGTAGAGTGCTAGTGTAATGGGCTTTGAAAGCTCCTTCTTGACTGCTGCAAAGGCTTTGCTCTGTGCGGGGCCCCATATCCATGCACGAGACTTGCCCAGTAGCTCACGTAGCGGTTGAGTGAGTTCTGCGAGATTGGGAGTAAACTTCCCTAACTGGTTTACCATTCCCATGAATCGCCGAAGCTCGGGAACAGAAGTTGGAGAAGTCATCTCAGTAATAGCAGTGGTCTTGTCCGGATCTGCTCTGATACCTCATCGATCATGTGTCCCAGGAACTTGAGACTTTTTCTCCCAAATTCACACTTCTGTGGGTTCAGTGTAACCCCTGCTGACTCTATTCGTTTGAGTACGGCCATAAGGCGAGAGCCATGTTCTGCCTGGTCACTTCCGAACACAAGGATATCGTCCATCTGGCAAAGAACTCCATCCAGCCCCGCGAGAATTCCACCCATTCTTTTCTGAAAATGCTCAGGGGCGCTAGATATACCGAATGGTAACTTATTGAAACAGTACCTTCCATCGGGAGTGATGAAGGTCGTCAATAGCCGTGAGGATTCTGTGAGAGGAATTTGCCAAAACCCGCTATTGGCATCTAACTTGGAGAAGACTTTGGCTCCTGTGAGTTAAGTCTGTGCTAATGTTTCGTCCACCTTTGGCAGAGGATGGACTTCTCTGAGCACACTCTCATTCAGAGGTTTCAGGTCCACACAAATCCTGAGTGCACCCGACTTCTTTGGGACCACCACCATTCCCGCGCACCATGGGGTGGGCACATCCACTTTTGAAATCACTCCCATGGACTCCATCTTCTCGAGTTCTTCAGTCACCTTCAATCGGAGTGGTAGTGGGACATTTCGTGGGGTGTAGAGAGAGTACGGCTTCGCATCAGGTTAGAGTTTTATCTCATACTCTCCACCCAGGGTGCCCAACCCTTTGAAGACCCTAGGAAATTTCTGCCATATGTCCTCAGTATCGATTTCATCCACTATAGCTGCCAGTTTGAGTGAGGTGATTGCTGGTAATCCGAGCAGGTTATTTTTCAGTCCTTCTACAACATATACCTGCTGTTGGGTAAACTTCCGTATACCGGAAAGGCGACAGGTGTACTGTCCGAGGACTTCCAAAGAATGTTTTGATGGCCCAATCAGATGTTTATCTGATGTGTTCAGTTGTGGTTTTACTAACTGAAGCTGGGAAATGGCTGTAACTTCAGCTCCTGTATCCAACTTGAATAGAACTTCGTGGTCATCAAGTCTAAGAGTGGAAAACCACGATTTGTCCTGATTAGTGGTTGTGTGCATCATATCCAGGAATGCTGTGTCCAGACTATTCTCTTCGGATAGAGTTGATACAGTTTTCGAAAAGCAGCATGTACTGTAGTGGCCTTTACGTTGGCAACGGTGGCAGACTGCGTCTTGTGCAGGACATTTGTCCCATGGATGCTGCTCCTTCCCACAGCGTGTGCACAATTTACTTTGAGTAGGGTACGACCTTTGCCTTTCGTTTCTGCCTCCTCGGTTGCTGTGTTGAAGTCCCCCACCATGGCGTCGCCTGTGGCCTGTAGCCGGGATAGCCTCGAGACTGGCTGGCTCTTTAACCCCTTTGAGTACCTTTTGCTGCTCGTGGACTGCCTCCCTTTGTCGGATTGTCTTCTTGGCCGATTCTAAAGTGAGCTTTGCGTCCATCTGCATCTTTTCGGAGAGCGCAGTGTCTCTGATTCCGACCACAAGTCTGTCGCGAATCATCTCGTCTTTGAGGGTGCCATACTCGCAGTTCTCTACGAGACTATATAGAGCCATAATAAATTGCTCGGCGGTCTCTCCCTCAAGTTGGTGCCTACGATTAAACTGTGCGCGTTCAAATATAATGTTCTTTCGCACCTTGAAGAACTCGTTGAACTTTCCGAGGACTATGCCTTAGTCCTTTCTGTCATCTTCCGATGCATTGGTCGAGGTAAGAACTGCCTCTTCCTCGTCGCCTAAGCAGTAAAGGAACGTGCTGATCTGTCTCAGCGCTGTCTCCTCTGCTAAACCCGACGCCACACGATACTGCTCGTATCTCCGCTTCCAGTGCAGTCGTCTGGGTTCCGAAAATTAAACGGATCGGGAGGTTGAAGGCGTATCTGAGACATAGTGTCACCGCTGCTACCATGTAGTGTTATCTTGAGCTCAACAATTATAATGTAGGCAATGAACCAACTCAACTTACAGCACGTGAGGAGCGCATTATATAAAGCTCCATAACCAAAGTAAACATAGAACGTAATGACGTAACAGAAACTACATACTAATAATAGTCTGTTTATAGTTTACACCACAAGCACTAACATTAGTTCCCTCCAGCACACATGTGAAGCTACACCGCTAACATTAGTTCCCTCCAGCACACATGTGAAGCTTCAGCACTAACATTAGTTCCCTCCAGCACACATGTGAAGCTTCAGCACTAACATTAGTTCCCTCCAGCACACATGTGAAGCTTCAGCACTAACATTAGTTCCCTCCAGTACACATGTGCCACTAACATTAGTTCCCTCCAGTATACATGTGAAGCTTCGGCACTAACATTAGTTCCCTCCAGAACACATGTGAAGCTTCACCACTAACATTAGTTCCCTCCAGCACACATGTGAAGCTTCACCACTAACATTAGTTCCCTCCAGTACACATGTGAAGCTTCAGCACTAACATTAGTTCCCTCCAGCACACATGTGAAGCTACACCACTAACATTAGTTCCCTCCAGCACACATGTGAAGCTTCACCACTAACATTAGTTCCCTCCAGCACACATGTGAAGCTTCAGCACTAACATTAGTTCCCTCCAGCACACATGTGAAGCTTCAGCACTAACATTAGTTCCCTCCAGCACACATGTGAAGCTACACCACTAACATTAGTTCCCTCCAGCACACATGTGAAGCTTCAGCACTAACATTAGTTCCCTCCAGCACACATGTGAAGCTACACCACTAACATTAGTTCCCTCCAGCACACATGTGAAGCTTCACCACTAACATTAGTTCCCTCCAGCACACATGTGAAGCTTCAGCACTAACATTAGTTCCCTCCAGCACACATGTGAAGCTTCACCACTAACATTAGTTCCCTCCAGCACACATGTGGAGCTTCAGCACTAACATTAGTTCCCTCCAGCACACATGTGAAGCTTCAGCACTAACATTAGTACCCTCCAGCACACATGTGAAGCTTCACCACTAACATTAGTTCCCTCCAGCACACATGTGAAGCTTCAGCACTAACATTAGTTCCCTCCAGCACACATGTGAAGCTACACCACTAACATTAGTTCCCTCCAGCACACATGTGAAGCTTCACCACTAACATTAGTTCCCTCCAGCACACATGTGTAGCTTCACCACTAACATTAGTTCCCTCCAGCACACATGTGAAGCTTCAGCACTAACATTAGTTCCCTCCAGCACACATGTGTAGCTTCACCACTAACATTAGTTCCCTCCAGCACACATGTGAAGCTTCAGCACTAACATTAGTTCCCTCCAGCACACATGTGAAGTTTCATCACTAACATTAGTTCCCTCCAGCACACATGTGAAGCTTCAGCACTAACATTAGTTCCCTCCAGCACACATGTGTAGCTTCACCACTAACATTAGTTCCCTCCAGCACACATGTGAAGCTTCATCACTAACATTAGTTCCCTCCAGCACACATGTGAAGCTTCACCACTAACATTAGTTCCCTCCAGCACACATGTGAAGCTACACCACTAACATTAGTTCCCTCCAGCACACATGTGAAGCTTCACCACTAACATTAGTTCCCTCCAGCACACATGTGTAGCTTCACCACTAACATTAGTTCCCTCCAGCACACATGTGAAGCTTCAGCACTAACATTAGTTCCCTCCAGCACACATGTGAAGTTTCATCACTAACATTAGTTCCCTCCAGCACACATGTGAAGCTTCAGCACTAACATTAGTTCCCTCCAGCACACATGTGTAGCTTCACCACTAACATTAGTTCCCTCCAGCACACATGTGAAGCTTCATCACTAACATTAGTTCCCTCTAGCACACATGTGAAGCTTCAGCACTTTAGTGTTATCTTGAGCTCAACAATTATAATGTAGGCAATGAACCAATTCAACTTACAGCACGTGAGGAGCGCATTATATAAAGCTCCATAACCAAAGTAAACAGTAAACATAGAACGTAATGACTTAACAGAAACTACATACTAATAATAGTCTGTTTATAGTTTACACCACATCTCCCTTTCTTAGGATGTATGCCTTTCGGGAGGGCCTATGGGTGCCCCAGTTCTTGAACGAGTCATGACTGGGCTGCGACATTGAATGGTTGCTGGGTTTGGGTGGTGTTCAGGCACGACATTCAATTGACTCCAATTGCGTCGAATTAGTCCACTTGGAGTCTCGATGTGGTACGATAGGGGTACACTTGCAGGTGTGACAACTCTGCCTGAGATAGGCCTTCCATTCGTGGTAACCCAAACATCAGTGTCGATGGGTATGTCTGGTAGGTCTCGAACTCGATGTCTTTGGTCAAAGTCTTGTTTCTGTCGGTCTTTGTTCTTCTGATCGCAAACTCTGAATTTATCAAGGAGTGACCATTGAGGTGTGAGGTCTTTCTGGATGAGAGGTAAGTTAGAACGGATCCTTCTTCCCATCAGCAATTCGGCCGGATAGATCCCACACCATGGAAGTGGCGTTGCTCGATATGACAATAGAGAAAGATATGGGTCACATGAGTCTTTGATTAGTTTCTTCACAGTTTTCACAGCGCGTTCTGCGTGTCCGTTACTCTGTGGGAAGTGGGGGTTGCTGGTATCATGCCAGAAGTTGTAGGTAGTTGCGAATTTGGGAACTATATTGTGGAACATTATCACTAACAAGGATTTCTGGGGTGCCATGTCGAGAGAAGACACTCTTCATTGCTGCGATAATCCCCTGTGATGTCATGGTCTTTAGCTGGATGACTTCAGGGTATCTTGAAAAGTAGTCCGTGACAATGAGGTAGTTCACTCCTTTGAGGGTGAAAAGATCAGAACCTAATTTCTGCCAAGGATAGTGTGGTAACGAGGTGGGCATTAAGGGTTCTTTATTAGGTGTAGCATCTCGAGTACATTCGGGGCATATCTTCACGAGATCTGTGAGCTGTTTCGATATGCCAGGCCACCATACGGACATCTGGGATCTGAGACGGCATCAGACGATTCCTTGGTGTCCGTGATGCAGGGTCTCCTTCCTGAGTGATTCCGGAACTACCACTCGGTTGCCGTTCAATAGAAGGTTATCACCCAATGTCAGTCCCCCCCGCATCTGCCAATATGGCTTGGCCAGTGAATCGACACGAGTTTTGTCAGGCCAACCATCACGGCAATACTTCGTGACTAGAGTACATGTCAGGTCGGAGTTCTGAGCACTGCGGTACACGTCTAGCCGCTCTTTGCTGGCTGATAGGTGTGCGATAGTCGTCTCCATTAGCTTCTCTGCTAATTCCTCAAGGGTAGAGTCCCCTGTGGTTGATGAAGAAGGTGCACGTGAGAGAGTGTCGGCAGTGTGTAGGTCCTTTCCAGGTACGTGTTGGATGGTATACTCAAACCTATCAAGTCTCAGACGAAATCTCAGGACTCGAGGTGGTAAACTGTCAAGATGTTTCCTCTCCAACAGTGGTATGAGTGGTTTATGATCCGACTCAATGGTGATATGCTTGCCCAAGATGTAACTGGAGAACTTCTCACAAGCCCAAGTGATAGCGAGAGCTTCCTTCTCTATCTGAGCGTAGCGACGTTCGGTATCCGTCATCGATCGTGACGCATATGCAATGGGCTTCCAATTTGTTTCAGCTTGCTGTAACAGCACTGCACCTAAGCCATAGGATGAGGCATCCACTGAAATCTTGGTCTGCGCCATTGGATTGTAGAGTGCTAGTGTAATGGGCTTTGAAAGCTCCTTCTTGACTGCTGCAAAGGCTTTGCTCTGTGCGGGGCCCCATATCCATGCACGAGACTTGCCCAGTAGCTCACGTAGCGGTTGAGTGAGTTCTGCGAGATTGGGAGTAAACTTCCCTAACTGGTTTACCATTCCCATGAATCGCCGAAGCTCGGGAACAGAAGTTGGAGAAGTCATCTCAGTAATAGCAGTGGTCTTGTCCGGATCTGCTCTGATACCTCATCGATCATGTGTCCCAGGAACTTGAGACTTTTTCTCCCAAATTCACACTTCTGTGGGTTCAGTGTAACCCCTGCTGACTCTATTCGTTTGAGTACGGCCATAAGGCGAGAGCCATGTTCTGCCTGGTCACTTCCGAACACAAGGATATCGTCCATCTGGCAAAGAACTCCATCCAGCCCCGCGAGAATTCCACCCATTCTTTTCTGAAAATGCTCAGGGGCGCTAGATATACCGAATGGTAACTTATTGAAACAGTACCTTCCATCGGGAGTGATGAAGGTCGTCAATAGCCGTGAGGATTCTGTGAGAGGAATTTGCCAAAACCCGCTATTGGCATCTAACTTGGAGAAGACTTTGGCTCCTGTGAGTTAAGTCTGTGCTAATGTTTCGTCCACCTTTGGCAGAGGATGGACTTCTCTGAGCACACTCTCATTCAGAGGTTTCAGGTCCACACAAATCCTGAGTGCACCCGACTTCTTTGGGACCACCACCATTCCCGCGCACCATGGGGTGGGCACATCCACTTTTGAAATCACTCCCATGGACTCCATCTTCTCGAGTTCTTCAGTCACCTTCAATCGGAGTGGTAGTGGGACATTTCGTGGGGTGTAGAGAGAGTACGGCTTCGCATCAGGTTAGAGTTTTATCTCATACTCTCCACCCAGGGTGCCCAACCCTTTGAAGACCCTAGGAAATTTCTGCCATATGTCCTCAGTATCGATTTCATCCACTATAGCTGCCAGTTTGAGTGAGGTGATTGCTGGTAATCCGAGCAGGTTATTTTTCAGTCCTTCTACAACATATACCTGCTGTTGGGTAAACTTCCGTATACTGGAAAGGCGACAGGTGTACTGTCCGAGGACTTCCAAAGAATGTTTTGATGGCCCAATCAGATGTTTATCTGATGTGTTCAGTTGTGGTTTTACTAACTGAAGCTGGGAAATGGCTGTAACTTCAGCTCCTGTATCCAACTTGAATAGAACTTCGTGGTCATCAAGTCTAAGAGTGGAAAACCACGATTTGTCCTGATTAGTGGTTGTGTGCATCATATCCAGGAATGCTGTGTCCAGACTATTCTCTTCGGATAGAGTTGATACAGTTTTCGAAAAGCAGCATGTACTGTAGTGGCCTTTACGTTGGCAACGGTGGCAGACTGCGTCTTGTGCAGGACATTTGTCCCATGGATGCTGCTCCTTCCCACAGCGTGTGCACAATTTACTTTGAGTAGGGTACGACCTTTGCCTTTCGTTTCTGCCTCCTCGGTTGCTGTGTTGAAGTCCCCCACCATGGCGTCGCCTGTGGCCTGTAGCCGGGATAGCCTCGAGACTGGCTGGCTCTTTAACCCCTTTGAGTACCTTTTGCTGCTCGTGGACTGCCTCCCTTTGTCGGATTGTCTTCTTGGCCGATTCTAAAGTGAGCTTTGCGTCCATCTGCATCTTTTCGGAGAGCGCAGTGTCTCTGATTCCGACCACAAGTCTGTCGCGAATCATCTCGTCTTTGAGGGTGCCATACTCGCAGTTCTCTACGAGACTATATAGAGCCATAATAAATTGCTCGGCGGTCTCTCCCTCAAGTTGGTGCCTACGATTAAACTGTGCGCGTTCAAATATAATGTTCTTTCGCACCTTGAAGAACTCGTTGAACTTTCCGAGGACTATGCCTTAGTCCTTTCTGTCATCTTCCGATGCATTGGTCGAGGTAAGAACTGCCTCTTCCTCGTCGCCTAAGCAGTAAAGGAACGTGCTGATCTGTCTCAGCGCTGTCTCCTCTGCTAAACCCGACGCCACACGATACTGCTCGTATCTCCGCTTCCAGTGCAGTCGTCTGGGTTCCGAAAATTAAACGGATCGGGAGGTTGAAGGCGTATCTGAGACATAGTGTCACCGCTGCTACCATGTAGTGTTATCTTGAGCTCAACAATTATAATGTAGGCAATGAACCAACTCAACTTACAGCACGTGAGGAGCGCATTATATAAAGCTCCATAACCAAAGTAAACATAGAACGTAATGACGTAACAGAAACTACATACTAATAATAGTCTGTTTATAGTTTACACCACAAGCACTAACATTAGTTCCCTCCAGCACACATGTGAAGCTACACCGCTAACATTAGTTCCCTCCAGCACACATGTGAAGCTTCAGCACTAACATTAGTTCCCTCCAGCACACATGTGAAGCTTCAGCACTAACATTAGTTCCCTCCAGCACACATGTGCCACTAACATTAGTTCCCTCCAGTACACATGTGCCACTAACATTAGTTCCCTCCAGTATACATGTGAAGCTTCACCACTAACATTAGTTCCCTCCAGCACACATGTGAAGCTTCACCACTAACATTAGTTCCCTCCAGCACACATGTGAAGCTTCACCACTAACATTAGTTCCCTCCAGCACACATGTGAAGCTTCAGCACTAACATTAGTTCCCTCCAGCACACATGTGAAGCTTCAGCACTAACATTAGTTCCCTCCAGCACACATGTGAAGCTACACCACTAACATTAGTTCCCTCCAGCACACATGTGAAGCTACACCACTAACATTAGTTCCCTCCAGCACACATGTGAAGCTTCACCACTAACATTAGTTCCCTCCAGCACACATGTGAAGCTTCACCACTAACATTAGTTCCCTCCAGCACACATGTGAAGCTTCACCACTAACATTAGTTCCCTCCAGCACACATGTGAAGCTTCACCACTAACATTAGTTCCCTCCAGCACACATGTGGAGCTTCAGCACTAACATTAGTCCCCTCCAGCACACATGTGAAGCTACACCACTAACATTAGTTCCCTCCAGCACACATGTGAAGCTTCAGCACTAACATTAGTTCCCTCCAGCACACATGTGAAGCTTCAGCACTAACATTAGTTCCCTCCAGCACACATGTGAAGCTTCACCACTAACATTAGTTCCCTCCAGCACACATGTGGAGCTTCACCACTAACATTAGTTCCCTCCAGCACACATGTGAAGCTTCAGCACTAACATTAGTCCCCTCCAGCACACATGTGAAGCTACACCACTAACATTAGTTCCCTCCAGCACACATGTGAAGCTTCAGCACTAACATTAGTTCCCTCCAGCACACATGTGAAGCTTCAGCACTAACATTAGTTCCCTCCAGCACACATGTGAAGCTTCAGCACTAACATTAGTTCCCTCCAGCACACATGTGAAGCTACACCACTAACATTAGTTCCCTCCAGCACACATGTGAAGCTTCACCACTAACATTAGTTCCCTCCAGCACACATGTGGAGCTCCACTACTAACATTAGTTCCCTCCAGCACACATGTGAAGCTACACCACTAACATTAGTTCCCTCCAGCACACATGTGAAGCTTCAGCACTAACATTAGTTCCCTCCAGCACACATGTGAAGCTTCAGCACTAACATTAGTTCCCTCCAGCACACATGTGGCTTCACCACTAACATTAGTTCCCTCCAGCACACATGTGAAGCTTCACCACTAACATTAGTTCCCTCCAGCACACATGTGAAGCTTCACCACTAACATTAGTTCCCTCCAGCACACATGTGGAGCTCCACTACTAACATTAGTTCCCTCCAGCACACATGTGAAGCTTCAGCACTAACATTAGTTCCCTCCAGCACACATGTGAAGCTTCAGCACTAACATTAGTTCCCTCCAGCACACATGTGAAGCTTCAGCACTAACATTAGTTCCCTCCAGCACACATGTGAAGCTTCAGCACTAACATTAGTTCCCTCCAGCACACATGTGAAGCTTCACCACTAACATTAGTTCCCTCCAGCACACATGTGAAGCTTCAGCACTAACATTAGTTCCCTCCAGCACACATGTGAAGCTTCATCACTAACATTAGTTCCCTCCAGCACACATGTGAAGCTTCACCACTAACATTAGTTCCCTCCAGCACACATGTGAAGCTTCACCACTAACATTAGTTCCCTCCAGCACACATGTGAAGCTTCACCACTAACATTAGTTCCCTCCAGCACACATGTGGAGCTTCACCACTAACATTAGTTCCCTCCAGCACACATGTGAAGCTTCACCACTAACATTAGTTCCCTCCAGCACACATGTGAAGCTTCGAGGACAGCACTAACATTAGTTCCCTCCAGCACACATGTGGAGCTCCACTACTAACATTAGTTCCCTCCAGCACACATGTGAAGCTTCAGCACTAACATTAGTTCCCTCCAGCACACATGTGAAGCTTCACCACTAACATTAGTTCCCTCCAGCACACATGTGGAGCTCCACTACTAACATTAGTTCCCTCTAGCACACATGTGAAGCTTCAGCACTAACATTAGTTCACTCCAGCATACATGTCAAGCTTCAGCACTAACATTAGTTCCCTCCAGCACACATGTGAAGCTTCACCACTAACATTAGTTCCCTCCAGCACACATGTGGCTTCAGCACTAACATTAGTTCCCTCCAGCACACATGTGAAGCTTCACCACTAACATTAGTTCCCTGCAGCACACATGTGAAGCTTCAGCACTAACATTAGTTCCCTCCAGCACACATGTGAAGCTTCACCACTAGCATTAGTTCCCTCCAGCACACATGTGAAGCTTCACCACTAACATTAGTTCCCTCCAGCACACATGTGAAGCTTCACCACTAACATTAGTTCCCTCCAGCACACATGTGGCTTCAGCACTAACATTAGTTCCCTCCAGCACACATGTGAAGCTCCACTACTAACATTAGTTCCCTCCAGCACACATGTGAAGCTTCACCACTAACATTAGTTCCCTCCAGCACACATGTGAAGCTTCACCACTAACATTAGTTCCCTCCAGCACACATGTGTAGCTTCACCACTAACATTAGTTCCCTCCAGCACACATGTGAAGCTTCACCACTAACATTAGTTCCCTCCAGCACACATGTGAAGCTTCAGCACTAACATCAGTTCCCTCCGGCACACATGTGTAGCTTCACCACTAACATTAGTTCCCTCCAGCACACATGTGAAGCTTCACCACTAACATTAGTTCCCTCCAGCACACATGTGAAGCTACACCACTAACATTAGTTCCCTCCAGAACACATGTGAAGCTTCACCACTAACATTAGTTCCCTCCAGCACACATGTGAAGCTTCAGCACTAACATTAGTTCCCTCCAGCACACATGTGAAACTTCACCACTAACATTAGTTCCCTCCAGCACACATGTGAAGCTTCACCACTAACATTAGTTCCCTCCAGCACACATGTGAAGCTTCACCACTAACATTAGTTCCCTCCAGCACACATGTGAAGCTTCAGCACTAACATTAGTTCCCTCCAGCACACATGTGAAGCTTCACCACTAACATTAGTTCCCTTCAGCACACATGTGAAGCTTCAGCACTAACATTAGTTCCCTGCAGCACACATGTGAAGCTTCACCACTAACATTAGTTCCCTCCAGCACACATGTGTAGCTTCACCATAACATTAGTTCCCTCCAGCACACATGTGAAGCTTCACCACTAACATTAGCTCCCTCCAGCACACATGTGAAGCTTCAGCACTAACATTAGTTCCCTTCAGCACACATGTGAAGCTTCAGCACTAACATTAGTTCCCTGCAGCACACATGTGAAGCTTCACCACTAACATTAGTTCCCTCCAGCACACATGTGAAGCTACACCACTAACATTAGTTCCCTCCAGAACACATGTGAAGCTTCACCACTAACATTAGTTCCCTCCAGCACACATGTGAAGCTTAAGCACTAACATTAGTTCCCTCCAGCACACATGTGAAGCTTCACCACTAACATTAGTTCCCTCCAGCACACATGTGAAGCTTCACCACTAACATTAGTTCCCTCCAGCACACATGTGAAGCTACACCACTAACATTAGTTCCCTCCAGAACACATGTGAAGCTTCACCACTAACATTAGTTCCCTCCAGCACACATGTGAAGCTTAAGCACTAACATTAGTTCCCTCCAGCACACATGTGAAGCTTCACCACTAACATTAGTTCCCTCCAGCACACATGTGAAGCTTCACCACTAACATTAGTTCCCTCCAGCACACATGTGAAGCTTCAGCACTAACATTAGTTCCCTCCAGCACACATGTGAAGCTTCACCACTAACATTAGTTCCCTCCAGCACACATGTGAAGCTACACCACTAACATTAGTTCCCTCCAGCACACATGTGGAGCTACACCACTAACATTAGTTCCCTTCAGCACTAAAATTAGTTCCCTCCAGCACACATGTGAAGCTTCACCACTAACATTTGTTCCCTCCAGCACACATGTGAAGCTTCAGCACTAACATTAGTTCCCTCCAGCACACATGTGAAGCTTCACCACTAACATTAGTTCCCTCCAGCACACATGTGAAGCTTCACCACTAACATTAGTTCCCTCCAGCACACATGTGAAGCTTCACCACTAACATTTGTTCCCTCCAGCACACATGTGAAGCTTCAGCACTAACATTAGTTCCCTCCAGCACACATGTGAAGCTTCACCACTAACATTAGTTCCCTCCAGCACACATGTGGAGCTTCACCACTAACATTAGTTCCCTCCAGCACACATGTGAAGCTTCACCACTAACATTTGTTCCCTCCAGCACACATGTGGCTTCAGCACTAACATTAGTTCCCTCCAGCACACATGTGAAGCTTCACCACTAACATTAGTTCCCTCCAGCACACATGTGAAGCTTCACCACTAGCATTAGTTCCCTCCAGCACACATGTGAAGCTTCACCACTAACATTAGTTCCCTCCAGCACACATGTGAAGCTTCACCACTAACATTAGTTCCCTCCAGCACACATGTGAAGCGCTTCACCACTAACATTAGTTCCCTCCAGCACACATGTGAAGCTTCAGCACTAACATTAATTCCCTCCAGCACACATGTGAAGCTTCAGCACTAACATTAGTTCCCTCCAGCACACATGTGAAGCTTCAGCACTAACATTAGTTCCCTCCAGCACACATGTGAAGCTTCACCACTAACATTAGTTCCCTCCAGCACACATGTGAAGCTTCAGCACTAACATTAGTTCCCTGCAGCACACATGTGAAGCTTCACCACTAACATTAGTTCCCTCCAGCACACATGTGAAGCTTCACCACTAACATTAGTTCCCTTCAGCACACATGTGAAGCTTCAGCACTAACATTAGTTCCCTGCAGCACACATGTGAAGCTTCACCACTAACATTAGTTCCCTCCAGCACACATGTGTAGCTTCACCACTAACATTAGTTCCCTCCAGCACACATGTGAAGCTTCAGCACTAACATTAGTTCCCTCCAGCACACATGTGAAGCTTCACCACTAACATTAGTTCCCTCCAGCACACATGTGAAGCTTCACCACTAACATTAGTTCCCTCCAGCACACATGTGAAGCTTCAGCACTAACATTAGTTCCCTCCAGCACACATGTGAAGCTTCAGCACTAACATTAGTTCCCTCCAGCACACATGTGAAGCTTCACCACTAACATTAGCTCCCTCCAGCACACATGTGAAGCTTCAGCACTAACATCAGTTCCCTCCAGCACACATGTGTAGCTTCACCACTAACATTAGTTACCTCCAGCACACATGTGAAGCTTCACCACTAACATTAGTTCCCTCCAGCACACATGTGAAGCTACACCACTAACATTAGTTCCCTCCAGAACACATGTGAAGCTTCACCACTAACATTAGTTCCCTCCAGCACACATGTGAAGCTTAAGCACTAACATTAGTTCCCTCCAGCACACATGTGAAGCTTCACCACTAACATTAGTTCCCTCCAGCACACATGTGAAGCTTCAGCACTAACATTAGTTCCCTCCAGCACACATGTGAAGCTTCACCACTAACATTTGTTCCCTCCAGCACACATGTGGCTTCAGCACTAACATTAGTTCCCTCCAGCACACATGTGAAGCTTCACCACTAACATTAGTTCCCTCCAGCACACATGTGAAGCTTCACCACTAACATTAGTTCCCTCCAGCACACATGTGAAGCTTCAGCACTAACATTAGTTCCCTCCAGCACACATGTGAAGCTTCAGCACTAACATTAGTTCCCTCCAGCACACATGTGGCTTCAGCACTAACATTAGTTCCCTCCAGCACACATGTGAAGCTTCACCACTAACATTAGTTCCCTCCAGCACACATGTGAAGCGCTTCACCACTAACATTAGTTCCCTCCAGCACACATGTGAAGCTTCAGCACTAACATTAATTCCCTCCAGCACACATGTGAAGCTTCAGCACTAACATTAGTTCCCTCCAGCACACATGTGAAGCTTCACCACTAACATTAGTTCCCTCCAGCACACATGTGAAGCTTCACCACTAACATTAGTTCCCTCCAGCACACATGTGAAGCTTCACCACTAACATTAGTTCCCTCCAGCACACATGTGAAGCTTCAGCACTAACATTAGTTCCCTCCAGCACACATGTGGAGCTTCACCACTAACATTAGTTCCCTCCAGCACACATGTGAAGCTTCACCACTAACATTAGTTCCCTCCAGCACACATGTGGCTTCAGCACTAACATTAGTTCCCTCCAGCACACATGTGAAGCTTCACCACTAACATTAGTTCCCTCCAGCACACATGTGAAGCGCTTCACCACTAACATTAGTTCCCTCCAGCACACATGTGAAGCTACAGCACTAACATTAGTTCCCTCCAGCACACATGTGAAGCTTCACCACTAACATTTGTTCCCTCCAGCACACATGTGGCTTCAGCACTAACATTAGTTCCCTCCAGCACACATGTGAAGCTTCACCACTAACATTAGTTCCCTCCAGCACACATGTGAAGCTTCACCACTAGCATTAGTTCCCTCCAGCACACATGTGAAGCTTCACCACTAACATTAGTTCCCTCCAGCACACATGTGAAGCTTCACCACTAACATTAGTTCCCTCCAGCACACATGTGAAGCGCTTCACCACTAACATTAGTTCCCTCCAGCACACATGTGAAGCTTCAGCACTAACATTAATTCCCTCCAGCACACATGTGAAGCTTCAGCACTAACATTAGTTCCCTCCAGCACACATGTGAAGCTTCAGCACTAACATTAGTTCCCTCCAGCACACATGTGAAGCTTCACCACTAACATTAGTTCCCTCCAGCACACATGTGAAGCTTCAGCACTAACATTAGTTCCCTCCAGCACACATGTGAAGCTTCAGCACTAACATTAGTTCCCTCCAGCACACATGTGAAGCTTCAGCACTAACATTAGTTCCCTCCAGCACACATGTGAAGCTTCACCACTAACATTAGTTCCCTCCAGCACACATGTGTAGCTTCACCACTAACATTAGTTCCCTCCAGCACACATGTGAAGCTTCACCACTAACATTAGTTCCCTCCAGCACACATGTGAAGCTTCAGCACTAACATCAGTTCCCTCCAGCACACATGTGTAGCTTCACCACTAACATTAGTTCCCTCCAGCACACATGTGAAGCTTCACCACTAGCATTAGTTCCCTCCAGCACACATGTGAAGCTACACCACTAACATTAGTTCCCTCCAGAACACATGTGAAGCTTCACCACTAACATTAGTTCCCTCCAGCACACATGTGAAGCTTCAGCACTAACATTAGTTCCCTCCAGCACACATGTGAAGCTTCACCACTAACATTAGTTCCCTCCAGCACACATGTGAAGCTTCACCACTAACATTAGTTCCCTCCAGCACACATGTGAAGCTTCAGCACTAACATTAGTTCCCTCCAGCACACATGTGAAGCTTCACCACTAACATTTGTTCCCTCCAGCACACATGTGGCTTCAGCACTAAAATTAGTTCCCTCCAGCACACATGTGAAGCTTCACCACTAACATTAGTTCCCTCCAGCACACATGTGAAGCTTCACCACTAGCATTAGTTCCCTCCAGCACACATGTGAAGCTTCACCACTAACATTAGTTCCCTCCAGCACACATGTGAAGCGCTTCACCACTAACATTAGTTCCCTCCAGCACACATGTGAAGCTTCAGCACTAACATTAATTCCCTCCAGCACACATGTGAAGCTTCAGCACTAACATTAGTTCCCTCCAGCACACATGTGAAGCTTCACCACTAACATTAGTTCCCTCCAGCACACATGTGAAGCTTCACCACTAACATTAGTTCCCTCCAGCACACATGTGAAGCTTCACCACTAACATTAGTTCCCTCCAGCACACATGTGAAGCTTCAGCACTAACATTAGTTCCCTCCAGCACACATGTGGAGCTTCACCACTAACATTAGTTCCCTCCAGCACACATGTGAAGCTTCACCACTAACATTAGTTCCCTCCAGCACACATGTGAAGCTTCGAGGACAGCACTAACATTAGTTCCCTCCAGCACACATGTGAAGCTTCAGCACTAACATTAGTTCCCTCCAGCACACATGTGGAGCTCCACTACTAACATTAGTTCCCTCCAGCACACATGTGAAGCTTCAGCACTAACATTAGTTCCCTCCAGCACACATGTGAAGCTTCACCACTAACATTAGTCCCTCCAGCACACATGTGGAGCTCCACTACTAACATTAGTTCCCTCTAGCACACATGTGAAGCTTCAGCACTAACATTAGTTCCCTCCAGCACACATGTGAAGCTTCACCACTAACATTAGTTCCCTCCAGCACACATGTGAAGCTTCGAGGACAGCACTAACATTAGTTCCCTCCAGCACACATGTGAAGCTTCACCACTAACATTAGTTCCCTCCAGCACACATGTGAAGCTACACCACTAACATTAGTTCCCTCCAGAACACAAGTGAAGCTTCACCACTAACATTAGTTCCCTCCAGCACACATGTGAAGCTTCAGCACTAACATTAGTTCCCTCCAGGACACATGTGAAGCTTCACCACTAACATTAGTTCCCTCCAGAACACATGTGAAGCTTCACCACTAACATTAGTTCCCTCCAGCACACATGTGAAGCTTCAGCACTAACATTAGTTCCCTCCAGCACACATGTGAAGCTTCACCACTAACATTAGTTCCCTCCAGCACACATGTGAAGCTTCACCACTAACATTAGTTCCCTCCAGCACACATGTGAAGCTTCAGCACTAACATTAGTTCCCTCCAGCACACATGTGAAGCTTCACCACTAACATTTGTTCCCTCCAGCACACATGTGGCTTCAGCACTAAAATTAGTTCCCTCCAGCACACATGTGAAGCTTCACCACTAGCATTAGTTCCCTCCAGCACACATGTGAAGCTTCACCACTAACATTAGTTCCCTCCAGCACACATGTGAAGCGCTTCACCACTAACATTAGTTCCCTTCAGCACACATGTGAAGCGCTTCACCACTAACATTAGTTCCCTCCAGCACACATGTGAAGCTTCAGCACTAACATTAGTTCCCTCCAGCACACATGTGAAGCTTCAGCACTAACATTAGTTCCCTCCAGCACACATGTGAAGCTTCACCACTAACATTAGTTCCCTCCAGCACACATGTGAAGCTTCACCACTAACATTAGTTCCCTCCAGCACACATGTGAAGCTTCACCACTAACATTAGTTCCCTCCAGCACACATGTGAAGCTTCACCACTAACATTAGTTCCCTCCAGCACACATGTGAAGCTTCAGCACTAACATTAGTTCCCTCCAGCACACATGTGGAGCTTCACCACTAACATTAGTTCCCTCCAGCACACATGTGAAGCTTCACCACTAACATTAGTTCCCTCCAGCACACATGTGAAGCTTCGAGGACAGCACTAACATTAGTTCCCTCCAGCACACATGTGAAGCTTCAGCACTAACATTAGTTCCCTCCAGCACACATGTGGAGCTCCACTACTAACATTAGTTCCCTCCAGCACACATGTGAAGCTTCAGCACTAACATTAGTTCCCTCCAGCACACATGTGAAGCTTCACCACTAACATTAGTTCCCTCCAGCACACATGTGGAGCTCCACTACTAACATTAGTTCCCTCTAGCACACATGTGAAGCTTCAGCACTAACATTAGTTCCCTCCAGCACACATGTGGAGCTCCACTACTAACATTAGTTCCCTCCAGCATACATGTCAAGCTTCAGCACTAACATTAGTTCCCTCCAGCACACATGTGAAGCTTCACCACTAACATTTGTTCCCTCAAGCACACATGTGAAGCTTCAGCACTAACATTAGTTCCCTCCAGCACACATGTGAAGCTTCAGCACTAACATTAGTTCCCTCCAGCACACATGTGAAGCTTCAGCACTAACATTAGTTCCCTGCAGCACACATGTGAAGCTTCACCACTAACATTAGTTCCCTCCAGCACACATGTGAAGCTTCACCACTAACATTAGTTCCCTTCAGCACACATGTGAAGCTTCAGCACTAACATTAATTCCCTGCAGCACACATGTGAAGCTTCACCACTAACATTAGTTCCCTCCAGCACACATGTGTAGCTTCACCACTAACATTAGTTCCCTCCAGCACACATGTGAAGCTTCAGCACTAACATTAGTTCCCTCCAGCACACATGTGAAGCTTCACCACTAACATTTGTTCCCTCCAGCACACATGTGGCTTCAGCACTAACATTAGTTCCCTCCAGCACACATGTGAAGCTTCACCACTAACATTAGTTCCCTCCAGCACACATGTGAAGCTTCACCACTAGCATTAGTTCCCTCCAGCACACATGTGAAGCTTCACCACTAACATTAGTTCCCTCCAGCACACATGTGAAGCTTCACCACTAACATTAGTTCCCTCCAGCACACATGTGAAGCGCTTCACCACTAACATTAGTTCCCTCCAGCACACATGTGAAGCTTCAGCACTAACATTAATTCCCTCCAGCACACATGTGAAGCTTCAGCACTAACATTAGTTCCCTCCAGCACACATGTGAAGCTTCACCACTAACATTAGTTCCCTCCAGCACACATGTGAAGCTTCACCACTAACATTAGTTCCCTCCAGCACACATGTGAAGCTTCACCACTAACATTAGTTCCCTCCAGCACACATGTGAAGCTTCAGCACTAACATTAGTTCCCTCCAGCACACATGTGGAGCTTCACCACTAACATTAGTTCCCTCCAGCACACATGTGAAGCTTCACCACTAACATTAGTTCCCTCCAGCACACATGTGAAGCTTCGAGGACAGCACTAACATTAGTTCCCTCCAGCACACATGTGAAGCTTCAGCACTAACATTAGTTCCCTCCAGCACACATGTGAAGCTTCACCACTAACATTAGTTCCCTCCAGCACACATGTGGAGCTCCACTACTAACATTAGTTCCCTCTAGCACACATGTGAAGCTTCACCACTAACATTAGTTCCCTGCAGCACACATGTGAAGCTTCACCACTAACATTAGTTCCCTCCAGCACACATGTGTAGCTTCACCACTAACATTAGTTCCCTCCAGCACACATGTGAAGCTTCACCACTAACATTAGTTCCCTCCAGCACACATGTGAAGCTTCAGCACTAACATCAGTTCCCTCCAGCACACATGTGAAGCTTCACCACTAACATTAGTTCCCCCCAGCACACATGTGTAGCTTCACCACTAACATTAGTTCCCTCCAGCACACATGTGAAGCTTCACCACTAACATTAGTTCCCTCCAGCACACATGTGAAGCTACACCACTAACATTAGTTCCCTCCAGAACACATGTGAAGCTTCAGCACTAACATTAGTTCCCTCCAGGACACATGTGAAGCTTCACCACTAACATTAGTTCCCTCCAGCACACATGTGAAGCTTCACCACTAACATTAGTTCCCTCCAGCACACATGTGGAGCTTCACAACTAACATTAGTTCCCTCCAGCACACATGTGGAGCTTCACCACTAACATTAGTTCCCTCCAGCACACATGTGAAACTTCAGCACTAACATTAGTTCCCTCCAGCACACATGTGAAGCTTCAGCACTAACATTAGTTCCCTCCAGCACACATGTGAAGCTTCACCACTAACATTTGTTCCCTCCAGCACACATGTGGCTTCAGCACTAACATTAGTTCCCTCCAGCACACATGTGAAGCTTCACCACTAACATTAGTTCCCTCCAGCACACATGTGAAGCTTCACCACTAGCATTAGTTCCCTCCAGCACACATGTGAAGCTTCACCACTAACATTAGTTCCCTCCAGCACACATGTGAAGCTTCACCACTAACATTAGTTCCCTCCAGCACACATGTGAAGCTACACCACTAACATTAGTTCCCTCCAGCACACATGTGAAGCTTCAGCACTAACATTAGTTCCCTCCAGCACACATGTGAAGCGCTTCACCACTAACATTAGTTCCCTCCAGCACACATGTGAAGCTTCAGCACTAACATTAATTCCCTCCAGCACACATGTGAAGCTTCACCACTAACATTAGTTCCCTCCAGCACACATGTGAAGCTTCACCACTAACATTAGTTCCCTCCAGCACACATGTGAAGCTTCAGCACTAACATTAGTTCCCTCCAGCACACATATGAAGCTTCAGCACTAACATTAGTTCCCTCCAGCACACATGTGAAGCTTCACCACTAACATTAGTTCCCTCCAGCACACATGTGAAGCTTCACCACTAACATTAGTTCCCTCCAGCACACATGTGAAGCTTCAGCACTAACATTAGTTCCCTCCAGCACACATGTGAAGCTTCAGCACTAACATTAGTTCCCTCCAGCACACATGTGGAGCTTCACCACTAACATTAGTTCCCTCCAGCACACATGTGAAGCTTCACCACTAACATTAGTTCCCTCCAGCACACATGTGGAGCTCCACTACTAACATTAGTTCCCTCTAGCACACATGTGAAGCTTCAGCACTAACATTAGTTCCCTCCAGCACACATGTGGAGCTCCACTACTAACATTAGTTCCCTCTAGCACACATGTGAAGCTTCACCACTAACATTAGTTCCCTCTAGCACACATGTGAAGCTTCAGCACTAACATTAGTTCCCTCCAGCACACATGTGAAGCTTCACCACTAACATTTGTTCCCTCCAGCACACATGTGAAGCTTCACCACTAACATTAGTCCCTCCAGCACACATGTGAAGCTTCACCACTAACATTAGTTCCCTCCAGCACACATGTGAAGCTTCACCACTAACATTAGTTCCCTCCAGCACACATGTGAAGCTTCACCACTAACATTAGTTCCCTCCAGCACACATGTGAAGCTTCACCACTAACATTAGTTCCCTCCAGCACACATGTGAAGCGCTTCACCACTAACATTAGTTCCCTCCAGCACACATGTGAAGCTTCAGCACTAACATTAGTTCCCTCCAGCACACATGTGAAGCTTCACCACTAACATTAGTTCCCTCCAGCACACATGTGAAGCTCCACTACTAACATTAGTTCCCTCCAGCACACATGTGAAGCTTCAGCACTAACATTAGTTCCCTCCAGCACACATGTGAAGCTATACCACTAACATTAGTTCCCTCCAGCACACATGTGAAGCTTCACCACTAACATTAGTTCCCTCCAGCACACATGTGTAGCTTCAGCACTAACATTAGTTCCCTCCAGCACACATGTGAAGCTTCATCACTAACATTAGTTCCCTCCAGCACACATGTGAAGCTACACCACTAACATTAGTTCCCTCCAGCACACATGTGAAGCTTCAGCACTAACATTAGTTCCCTCCAGCACACATGTGAAGCTTCACCACTAATATTAGTTCCCTCCAGCACACATGTGGAGCTTCACCACTAACATTAGTTCCCTCCAGCACACATGTGAAGCTACACCACTAACATTAGTTCCCTCTAGCACACATGTGAAGCTTCAGCACTAACATTAGTTCCCTCCAGCACACATGTGAAGCTTCAGCACTAACATTAGTTCCCTCCAGCACACATGTGAAGCTTCAGCACTAACATTAGTTCCCTCCAGCACACATGTGAAGCTTCAGCACTAACATTAGTTCCCTCCAGCACACATGTGGAGCTTCACCACTAACATTAGTTCCCTCCAGCACACATGTGAAGCTTCAGCACTAACATTAGTTCCCTCCAGCACACATGTGGAGCTCCACTACTAACATTAGTTCCCTCCAGCACACATGTGAAGCTTCAGCACTAACATTAGTTCCCTCCAGCACACATGTGAAGCTTCACCACTAACATTAGTTCCCTCCAGCACACATGTGGAGCTCCACTACTAACATTAGTTCCCTCTAGCACACATGTGAAGCTTCACCACTAACATTAGTTCCCTCCAGCACACATGTGAAGCTTCACCACTAACATTAGTTCCCTTCAGCACACATGTGAAGCTTCAGCACTAACATTAGTTCCCTGCAGCACACATGTGAAGCTTCAGCACTAACATTAGTTCCCTCCAGCACACATGTGTAGCTTCACCACTAACATTAGTTCCCTCCAGCACACATGTGAAGCTTCACCACTAACATTAGTTCCCTCCAGTACACATGTGCCACTAACATTAGTTCCCTCCAGCACACATGTGAAGCTTCAGCACTAACATTAGTTCCCTCCAGCACACATGTGAAGCTTCACCACTAACATTAGTTCCCTCCAGCACACATGTGGAGCTCCACTACTAACATTAGTTCCCTCTAGCACACATGTGAAGCTTCACCACTAACATTAGTTCCCTCCAGCACACATGTGAAGCTTCACCACTAACATTAGTTCCCTCCAGTATACATGTGAAGCTTCACCACTAACATTAGTTCCCTCCAGCACACATGTGAAGCTTCAGCACTAACATTAGTTCCCTCCAGCACACATGTGAAGCTTCAGCACTAACATTAGTTCCCTCCAGCACACATGTGGAGCTTCACCACTAACATTAGTTCCCTCCAGCACACATGTGAAGCTTCAGCATTAACATTAGTTCCCTCCAGCACACATGTGAAGCTTCAGCACTAACATTAGTTCCCTCCAGCACACATGTGAAGCTTCAGCACTAACATTAGTTCCCTCCAGCACACATGTGAAGCTTCACCACTAACATTAGTTCCCTCCAGCACACATGTGAAGCTTCACCACTAACATTAGTTCCCTCCAGCACACATGTGAAGCTTCAGCACTAACATTAGTTCCCTCCAGCACACATGTGAAGCTTCAGCACTAACATTAGTTCCCTCCAGCACACATGTGAAGCTTCAGCACTAACATTAGTTCCCTCCAGCACACATGTCAGAACTAACATTAGTTCCCTCCAGTATACATGTGAAGCTTCAGCACTAACATTAGCTCCCTCCAGCACACATGTGAAGCTTCACCACTAACATTAGTTCCCTCCAGCACACATGTGAAGCTACAGCACTAACATTAGTTCCCTCCAACACACATGTGAAGCTTCACCACTAACATTAGTTCCCTCCAGCACACATGTGAAGCTTCACCACTAACATTAGTTCCCTCCAGCACACATGTGAAGCTTCACCACTAACATTAGTTCCCTCCAGCACACATGTGAAGCTTCACCACTAACATTAGTTCCCTCCAACACACATGTGAAGCTACAGCACTAACATTAGTTCCCTCCAACACACATGTGAAGCTACAGCACTAACATTAGTTCCCTCCAGCACACATGTGAAGCTACAGCACTAACATTAGTTCCCTCCAGAACACATGTGAAGCTTCAGCACTAACATTAGTTCCCTCCAGTATACATGTGAAGCTTCACCACTAACATTAGTTCCCTCCAGCACACATGTGAAGCTTCACCACTAACATTAGTTCCCTCCAGCACACATGTGAAGCTTCAGCACTAACATTAGTTCCCTGCAGCACACATGTGAAGCTTCACCACTAACATTAGTTCCCTCCAGAACACATGTGAAGCTACACCACTAACATTAGTTCCCTCCAGCACACATGTGAAGCTTCAGCACTAACATTAGTTCCCTCCAGCACACATGTGAAGCTTCAGCACTAACATTAGTTCCCTCCAGCACACATGTGAAGCTTCAGCACTAACATTAGTTCCCTCCAGCACACATGTGAAGCTACAGCACTAACATTAGTTCCCTCCAGTACACATGTGAAGCTACACCACTAACATTAGTTCCCTCCAGCACACATGTGAAGCTTCAGCACTAACATTAGTTCCCTCCAGAACACATGTGAAGCTTCAGCACTAACATTAGTTCCCTCCAGTATACATGTGAAGCTTCACCACTAACATTAGTTCCCTCCAGCACACATGTGAAGCTTCACCACTAACATTAGTTCCCTGCAGCACACATGTGAAGCTTCAGCACTAACATTAGTTCCCTCCAGCACACATGTGAAGCTTCAGCACTAACATTAGTTCCCTCCAGCACACATGTGAAGCTTCACCACTAACACTAATTCCCTCCAGCACACATGTGAAGCTTCACCACTAACATTAGTTCCCTCCAGCACACATGTGAAGCTTCAGCACTAACATTAGTTCCCTGCAGCACACATGTGAAGCTTCACCACTAACATGAGTTCCCTCCAGCACACGTGTTGAGCTTCAGCACTAACATTAGTTCCCTGCAGCACACATGTGAAGCTTCACCACTAACATGAGTTCCCTCCAGCACACGTGTGAAGCTTCAGCACTAACATTAGTTCCCTCCAGCACACATGTGAAGCTTCACCACTAACATTAGTTCCCTCCAGCACACAAGTGAAGCTTCAGCACTAACATTAGTTCCCTCCAGCACACATGTGAAGCTTCAGCATTAACATTAGTTCTCTCCAGCACACATGTGAAGCTTCACCACTAACATTAGTTCCCTCCAGCACACATGTGAAGCTTCACCACTAACATTAGTTCCCTCCAGCACACATGTGGAGCTTCACCACTAACATTAGTTCCCTCCAGCACACATGTGAAGCTTCACCACTAACATTAGTTCCCTGCAGCACACATGTGAAGCTACACCACTAACATTAGTTCCCTCCAGCACACATGTGAAGCTTCAGCACTAACATTAGTTCCCTCCAGCACACATGTGAAGCTTCAGCACTAACATTAGTTCCCTCCAGAACACATGTGAAGCTTCACCACTAACATTAGTTCCCTCCAGCACACATGTGAAGCTTCAGCACTAACATTAGTTCCCTCCAGCACACATGTGAAGCTTCAGCACTAACATTAGTTCCCTCCAGCACACATGTGAAGCTTCAGCACTAACATTAGTTCCCTCCAGCACACATGTGAAGCTTCACCACTACTAACATTAGTTCCCTCCAGCACACATGTGAAGCTTCACCACTAACATTAGTTCCCTCCAGCACACATGTGAAGCTTCACCACTAACATTAGTTCCCTCCAGCACACATGTGAAGCTTCACCACTAACATTAGTTCCCTCCAGCACACATGTGAAGCTTCACCACTAACATTAGTTCCCTCCAGCACACATGTGAAGCTTCACCACTAACATGAGTTCCCTCCAGCACACGTGTGGAGCTTCAGCACTAACATTAGTTCCCTCCAGCACACGTGTGAAGCTTCAGCACTAACATTAGTTCCCTCCAGCACACATGTGAAGCTTCACCACTACTAACATTAGTTCCCTCCAGCACACATGTGAAGCTTCACCACTAACATTAGTTCCCTCCAGCACACATGTGAAGCTTCACCACTAACATTAGTTCCCTCCAGCACACATGTGAAGCTTCAGCACTAACATTAGTTCCCTCCAGCACACATGTGAAGCTTCACCACTAACATTAGTTCCCTCCAGCACACATGTGAAGCTTCACCACTAACATTAGTTCCCTCAAGCACACATGTGAAGCTTCAGCACTAACATTAGTTCCCTCCAGCACACATGTGAAGCTTCAGCACTAACATTAGTTCCCTCCAGCACACATGTGAAGCTTCACCACTAACATTAGTTCCCTCCAGCACACATGTGGAGCTTCACCACTAACATTAGTTCTCTCCAGCACACATGTGGAGCTTCAGCACTAACATTAGTTCCCTCCAGCACACATGTGAAGCTTCACCACTAACATTAGTTCCCTCCAGCACACATGTGAAGCTTCAGCACTAACATTAGTTCCCTCCAGCACACATGTTAAGCTTCACCACTAACATTAGTTCCATCCAGCACACATGTGAAGCTTCACCACTAACATTAGTTCCCTCTAGCACACATGTGAAGCTTCACCACTAACATTAGTTCCCTCCAGCAAACATGTGAAGCTTCACCACTAACATTAGTTCCCTCCAGCACACATGTGAAGCTTCACCACTGACATTAATTCCCTCTAGCACACATGTGAAGCTTCAGAACTAACATTAGTTCCCTCCAGCACACATGTGAAGCTACACCACTAACATTAGTTCCCTCCAGCACACATGTGAAGCTTCAGCACTAACATTAGTTCCCTCCAGCACACATGTGAAGCTTCAGCACTAACATTAGTTCCCTTCAGCACTAACATTAGTTCCATCCAGCACACATGTGAAGCTTCAGCACTAACATTAGTTCCCTCCAGCACACATGTGAAGCTTCACCACTAACATTAGTTCCCTCCAGCACACATGTGGAGCTTCACCACTAACATTAGTTCCTTCCAGCACACATGTGAAGCTTCAGCACTAACATTAGTTCCCTCCAGCACACATGTGAAGCTTCACCACTAACATTAGTTCCCTCCAGCACACATGTGGAGCTTCAGCACTAACATTAGTTCCCTCCAGCACACATGTGAAGCTTCACCACTAACATTAGTTCCCTCCAGCACACATGTGAAACTTCAGCACTAACATTAGTTCCCTCCAGCACACATGTGAAGCTTCACCACTAACATTAGTTCCCTCCAGCACACATGTGAAGCTTCAGCACTAACATTAGTTCCCTCCAGCACACATGTGAAGCTTCAGCACTAACATTAGTTCCATCCAGCACACATGTGAAGCTTCAGCACTAACATTAGTTCCCTCCAGCACACATGTGAAGCTTCACCACTAACATTAGTTCCCTTCAGCACACATGTGAAGCTTCACCACTAACATTAGTTCCCTCTACACACATGTGAAGCTTCAGCACTAACATTAGTTCCCTCCAGCACACATGTGGAGCTTCACCACTAACATTAGTTCCCTCCAGCACACATGTGAAGCTTCACCACTAACATTAGTTCCATCCAGCACACATGTGAAGCTTCACCACTAACATTAGTTCCCTCTAGCACACATGTGAAGCTTCACCACTAACATTAGTTCCCTCCAGCAAACATGTGAAGCTTCACCACTAACATTAGTTCCCTCCAGCACACATGTGAAGCTTCACCACTGACATTAATTCCCTCTAGCACACATGTGAAGCTTCACCACTAACATTAGCTCCCTCCAGTATACATGTGAAGCTTCACCACTAACATTAGTTCCCTCCAGCACACATGTGAAGCTTCACCACTAACATTAGTTCCCTCCAGCACACATGTGAAGCTTCACCACTAACATTAGTTCCCTCCAGCACACATGTGAAGCTTCAGCACTAACATTAGTTCCCTCCAGCACACATGTGAAGCTTCACCACTAACATTAGTTCCCTCCAGCACACATGTGAAGCTTCAGCACTAACATTAGTTCCCTCCAGCACACATGTGAAGCTTCAGCACTAACATTAGTTCCCTCCAGCACACATGTGAAGCTTCAGCACTAACATTAGTTCCCTCCAGCACACATGTGTAGCTTCACCACTAACATTAGTTCCCTCCAGCACACATGTGAAGCTTCACCACTAACATTAGTTCCCTCCAGTACACATGTGAAGCTTCACCACTAACATTAGTTCCCTCCAGCACACATGTGAAGCTTCACCATTAACATTAGTTCCCTCCAGTATACATGTGAAGCTTCAGCACTAACATTAGTTCCCTCCAGCACACATGTGAAGCTTCACCACTAACATTAGTTCCCTCCAGCACACATGTGAAGCTTCACCACTAACATTAGTTCCCTCCAGCACACATGTGGAGCTCCACTACTAACATTAGTTCCCTCTAGCACACATGTGAAGCTTCAGCACTAACATTAGTTCCCTCCAGCACACATGTGGAGCTCCACTACTAACATTAGTTCCCTCCAGCACACATGTGAAGCTTCACCACTAACATTAGTTCCCTCCAGCACACATGTGAAGCTTCAGCACTAACATTAGTTCCCTCCAGCACACATGTGAAGCTTCACTGTCTTCACCACTAACATTAGTTCCCTCCAGCACACATGTGTAGCTTCACCACTAACATTAGTTCACTCCAGCACACATGTGAAGCTTCAGCACTAACATTAGTTCCCTCCAGCACACATGTGAAGCTTCACCACTAACATTAGTTCCCTCCAGCACACATGTGAAGCTTCACCACTAACATTAGTTCCCTCCAGCACACATGTGAAGCTTCACCACTAACATTAGTTCCCTCCAGCACACATGTGAAGCTTCACCACTAACATTAGTTCCCTCCAGCACACATGTGGAGCTTCACCACTAACATTAGTTCCCTCCAGCACACATGTGAAGCTTCACCACTAACATTAGTTCCCTCCAGCACACATGTGAAGCTTCACCACTAACATTAGTTCCCTCCAGCACACATGTGAAGCTTCACCACTAACATTAGTTCCCTCCAGCACACATGTGAAGCTTCAGCACTAACATCAGTTCCCTCCAGCACACATGTGTAGCTTCACCACTAACATTAGTTCCCTCCAGCACACATGTGAAGCTTCACCACTAACATTAGTTCACTCCAGCACACATGTGAAGCTTCACCACTAACATTAGTTCCCTCCAGCACACATGTGAAGCTTCACCACTAACATTAGTTCCCTCCAGCACACATGTGAAGCTTCAGCACTAACATTAGTTCCCTCCAGCACACATGTGGAGCTCCACTACTAACATTAGTTCCCTCTAGCACACATGTGAAGCTTCAGCACTAACATTAGTTCCCTCCAGCACACATGTGAAGCTTCACCACTAACATTAGTTCCCTCCAGCACACATGTGGAGCTCCACTACTAACATTAGTTCCCTCCAGCATACATGTCAAGCTTCAGCACTAACATTAGTTCCCTCCAGCACACATGTGAAGCTTCACCACTAACATTAGTTCCCTCAAGCACACATGTGAAGCTTCAGCACTAACATTAGTTCCCTCCAGCACACATGTGAAGCTTCAGCACTAACATTAGTTCCCTCCAGCACACATGTGAAGCTTCAGCACTAACATTAGTTCCCTGCAGCACACATGTGAAGCTTCAGCACTAACATCAGTTCCCTCCAGTACACATGTGAAGCTTCACCACTAACATTAGTTCCCTTCAGCACACATGTGAAGCTTCAGCACTAACATTAGTTCCCTGCAGCACACATGTGAAGCTTCACCACTAACATTAGTTCCCTCCAGCACACATGTGTAGCTTCACCACTAACATTAGTTCCCTCCAGCACACATGTGAAGCTTCACCACTAACATTAGTTCCCTCCAGCACACATGTGAAGCTTCAGCACTAACATCAGTTCCCTCCAGCACACATGTGTAGCTTCACCACTAACATTAGTTCCCTCCAGCACACATGTGAAGCTTCACCACTAACATTAGTTCCCTCCAGCACACATGTGAAGCTACACCACTAACATTAGTTCCCTCCAGAACACATGTGAAGCTTCACCACTAACATTAGTTCCCTCCAGCACACATGTGAAGCTTCAGCACTAACATTAGTTCCCTCCAGCACACATGTGAAGCTTCACCACTAACATTAGTTCCCTGCAGCACACATGTGAAGCTTCACCACTAACATTAGTTCCCTCCAGCACACATGTGAAGCTTCACCACTAACATTAGTTCCCTCCAGCACACATGTGAAGCTTCACCACTAACATTAGTTCCCTTCAGCACACATGTGAAGCTTCAGCACTAACATTAGTTCCCTGCAGCACACATGTGAAGCTACACCACTAACATTAGTTCCCTCCAGCACACATGTGTAGCTTCACCACTAACATTAGTTCCCTCCAGCACACATGTGAAGCTTCACCACTAACATTAGTTCCCTCCAGCACACATGTGAAGCTTCAGCACTAACATCAGTTCCCTCCAGCACACATGTGTAGCTTCACCACTAACATTAGTTCCCTCCAGCACACATGTGAAGCTTCACCACTAACATTAGTTCCCTCCAGCACACATGTGAAGCTACACCACTAACATTAGTTCCCTCCAGCACACATGTGAAGCTTCAGCACTAACATTAGTTCCCTGCAGCACACATGTGAAGCTTCACCACTAACATTAGTTCCCTCCAGCACACATGTGTAGCTTCACCACTAACATTAGTTCCCTCCAGCACACATGTGAAGCTTCACCACTAACATTAGTTCCCTCCAGCACACATGTGAAGCTTCAGCACTAACATCAGTTCCCTCCAGCACACATGTGTAGCTTCACCACTAACATTAGTTCCCTCCAGCACACATGTGAAGCTTCACCACTAACATTAGTTCCCTCCAGAACACATATGAAGCTTCACCACTAACATTAGTTCCCTCCAGCACACATGTGAAGCTTCAGCACTAACATTAGTTCCCTCCAGCACACATGTGAAGCTTCACCACTAACATTAGTTCCCTCCAGCACACATGTGAAGCTTCACCACTAACATTAGTACCCTCCAGCACACATGTGGAGCTTCAGCACTAACATTAGTTCCCTCCAGCACACATGTGAAGCTTCACCACTAACATTAGTTCCCTCCAGCACACATGTGAAGCTTCACCACTAGCATTAGTTCCCTCCAGCACACATGTGAAGCTTCACCACTAACATTAGTTCCCTCCAGCACACATGTGAAGCTTCACCACTAACATTAGTTCCCTCCAGCACACATGTGAAGCGCTTCACCACTAACATTAGTTCCCTCCAGCACACATGTGAAGCTTCAGCACTAACATCAGTTCCCTCCAGCACACATGTGTAGCTTCAGCACTAACATCAGTTCCCTCCAGCACACATGTGTAGCTTCACCACTAACATTAGTTCCCTCCAGCACACATGTGAAGCTTCACCACTAACATTAGTTCCCTCCAGCACACATGTGGAGCTCCACTACTAACATTAGTTCCCTCCAGCATACATGTCAAGCTTCAGCACTAACATTAGTTCCCTCCAGCACACATGTGAAGCTTCACCACTAACATTAGTTCCCTCCAGCACACATGTGGAGCTCCACTACTAACATTAGTTCCCTCTAGCACACATGTGAAGCTTCAGCACTAACATTAGTTCCCTCCAGCACACATGTGGAGCTCCACTACTAACATTAGTTCCCTCCAGCATACATGTCAAGCTTCAGCACTAACATTAGTTCCCTCCAGCACACATGTGAAGCTTCAGCACTAACATTAGTTCCCTCCAGCACACATGTGAAGCTTCAGCACTAACATTAGTTCCCTCCAGCACACATGTGAAGCTTCAGCACTAACATTAGTTCCCTGCAGCACACATGTTAAGCTTCAGCACTAACATCAGTTCCCTCCAGTACACATGTGAAGCTTCACCACTAACATTAGTTCCCTTCAGCACACATGTGAAGCTTCAGCACTAACATTAGTTCCCTGCAGCACACATGTGAAGCTTCACCACTAACATTAGTTCCCTCCAGCACACATGTGTAGCTTCACCACTAACATTAGTTCCCTCCAGCACACATGTGAAGCTTCACCACTAACATTAGTTCCCTCCAGCACACATGTGAAGCTTCAGCACTAACATCAGTTCCCTCCAGCACACATGTGTAGCTTCACCACTAACATTAGTTCCCTCCAGCACACATGTGAAGCTTCACCACTAACATTAGTTCCCTCCAGCACACATGTGAAGCTACACCACTAACATTAGTTCCCTCCAGCACACATGTGAAGCTTCAGCACTAACATTAGTTCCCTGCAGCACACATGTGAAGCTTCACCACTAACATTAGTTCCCTCCAGCACACATGTGTAGCTTCACCACTAACATTAGTTCCCTCCAGCACACATGTGAAGCTTCACCACTAACATTAGTTCCCTCCAGCACACATGTGTAGCTTCAGCACTAACATCAGTTCCCTCCAGCACACATGTGAAGCTTCACCACTAACATTAGTTCCCTCCAGCACACATGTGAAGCTTCACCACTAACATTAGTTCCCTCCAGCACACGTGTGAAGCTTCAGCACTAACATTAGTTCCCTCCAGCACACATGTGAAGCTTCACCACTAACATTAGTTCCCTCCAGCACACAAGTGAAGCTTCAGCACTAACATTAGTTCCCTCCAGCACACATGTGAAGCTTCAGCATTAACATTAGTTCTCTCCAGCACACATGTGAAGCTTCACCACTAACACTAGTTCCCTCCAGCACACATGTGAAGCTTCACCACTAACATTAGTTCCCTCCAGCACACATGTGAAGCTTCACCACTAACATTAGTTCCCTGCAGCACACATGTGAAGCTACACCACTAACATTAGTTCCCTCCAGAACACATGTGAAGCTTCACCACTAACATTAGTTCCCTCCAGCACACATGTGAAGCTTCAGCACTAACATTAGTTCCCTCCAGCACACATGTGAAACTTCAGCACTAACATTAGTTCCCTCCAGCACACATGTGAAGCTTCAGCACTAACATTAGTTCCCTCCAGCACACATGTGAAGCTTCACCACTACTAACATTAGTTCCCTCCAGCACACATGTGAAGCTTCACCACTAACATTAGTTCCCTCCAGCACACATGTGAAGCTTCACCACTAACATTAGTTCCCTCCAGCACACATGTGAAGCTTCACCACTAACATTAGTTCCCTCCAGCACACATGTGAAGCTTCACCACTACTAACATTAGTTCCCTCCAGCACACATGTGAAGCTTCACCACTAACATTAGTTCCCTCCAGCACACATGTGAAGCTTCACCACTAACATTAGTTCCCTCCAGCACACATGTGAAGCTTCACCACTAACATTAGTTCCCTGCAGCACACATGTGAAGCTACACCACTAACATTAGTTCCCTCCAGAACACATGTGAAGCTTCACCACTAACATGAGTTCCCTCCAGCACACGTGTGGAGCTTCAGCACTAACATTAGTTCCCTCCAGCACACGTGTGAAGCTTCAGCACTAACATTAGTTCCCTCCAGCACACATGTGAAGCTTCACCACTACTAACATTAGTTCCCTCCAGCACACATGTGAAGCTTCACCACTAACATTAGTTCCCTCCAGCACACATGTGAAGCTTCACCACTAACATTAGTTCCCTCCAGCACACATGTGAAGCTTCAGCACTAACATTAGTTCCCTCCAGCACACATGTGAAGCTACACCACTAACATTAGTTCCCTCCAGCACACATGTGAAGCTTCAGCACTAACATTAGTTCCCTCCAGCACACATGTGAAGCTTCACCACTAACATTAGTTCCCTCCAGCACACATGTGAAGCTTCACCACTAACATTAGTTCCCTCAAGCACACATGTGAAGCTTCAGCACTAACATTAGTTCCCTCCAGCACACATGTGAAGCTTCAGCACTAACATTAGTTCCCTCCAGCACACATGTGAAGCTTCACCACTAACATTAGTTCCCTCCAGCACACATGTGGAGCTTCACCACTAACATTAGTTCTCTCCAGCACACATGTGGAGCTTCAGCACTAACATTAGTTCCCTCCAGCACACATGTGAAGCTTCACCACTAACATTACTTCCCTCCAGCACACATGTGAAGCTTCAGCACTAACATTAGTTCCCTCCAGCACACATGTTAAGCTTCACCACTAACATTAGTTCCCTCCAGCACACATGTGAAGCTTCACCACTAACATTAGTTCCCTCTAGCACACATGTGAAGCTTCACCACTAACATTAGTTCCCTCCAGCAAACATGTGAAGCTTCACCACTAACATTAGTTCCCTCCAGCACACATGTGAAGCTTCACCACTGACATTAATTCCCTCTAGCACACATGTGAAGCTTCAGAACTAACATTAGTTCCCTCCAGCACACATGTGAAGCTTCAGCACTAACATTAGTTCCCTCCAGCACACATGTGAAGCTTCACCACTAACATTAGTTCCCTCCAGCACACATGTGGAGCTTCACCACTAACATTAGTTCCCTCCAGCACACATGTGAAGCTTCAGCACTAACATTAGTTCCCTCCAGCACACATGTGGAGCTTCAGCACTAACATTAGTTCCCTCCAGCACACATGTGAAGCTTCACCACTAACATTAGTTCCCTCCAGCACACATGTGAAACTTCAGCACTAACATTAGTTCCCTCCAGCACACATGTGAAGCTTCACCACTAACATTAGTTCCCTCCAGCACACATGTGAAGCTTCAGCACTAACATTAGTTCCCTCCAGCACACATGTGAAGCTTCAGCACTAACATTAGTTCCATCCAGCACACATGTGAAGCTTCAGCACTAACATTAGTTCCCTCCAGCACACATGTGGAGCTTCACCACTAACATTAGTTCCCTCCAGCACACATGTGAAGCTTCACCACTAACATTAGTTCCCTCCAGCACACATGTGAAGCTTCACCACTAACATTAGTTCCATCCAGCACACATGTGAAGCTTCACCACTAACATTAGTTCCCTCTAGCACACATGTGAAGCTTCACCACTAACATTAGTTCCCTCCAGCATTCCATCCAGCACACATGTGAAGCTTCACCACTAACATTAGTTCCCTCTAGCACACATGTGAAGCTTCACCACTAACATTAGTTCCCTCCAGCAAACATGTGAAGCTTCACCACTAACATTAGTTCCCTCCAGCACACATGTGAAGCTTCACCACTAACATTAGTTCCCTCCAGCATTCCATCCAGCACACATGTGAAGCTTCACCACTAACATTAATTCCCTCTAGCACACATGTGAAGCTTCACCACTAACATTAGCTCCCTCCAGTATACATGTGAAGCTTCACCACTAACATTAGTTCCCTCCAGCACACATGTGAAGCTTCACCACTAACATTAGTTCCCTCCAGCACACATGTGAAGCTTCACCACTAACATTAGTTCCCTCCAGCACACATGTGAAGCTTCAGCACTAACATTAGTTCCCTCCAGCACACATGTGAAGCTTCACCACTAACATTAGTTCCCTCCAGCACACATGTGAAGCTTCAGCACTAACATTAGTTCCCTCCAGCACACATGTGAAGCTTCAGCACTAACATTAGTTCCCTCCAGCACACATGTGAAGCTTCAGCACTAACATTAGTTCCCTCCAGCACACATGTGTAGCTTCACCACTAACATTAGTTCCCTCCAGCACACATGTGAAGCTTCACCACTAACATTAGTTCCCTCCAGTACACATGTGAAGCTTCACCACTAACATTAGTTCCCTCCAGCACACATGTGAAGCTTCACCATTAACATTAGTTCCCTCCAGTATACATGTGAAGCTTCAGCACTAACATTAGTTCCCTCCAGCACACATGTGAAGCTTCACCACTAACATTAGTTCCCTCCAGCACACATGTGAAGCTTCACCACTAACATTAGTTCCCTCCAGCACACATGTGGAGCTCCACTACTAACATTAGTTCCCTCTAGCACACATGTGAAGCTTCAGCACTAACATTAGTTCCCTCCAGCACACATGTGGAGCTCCACTACTAACATTAGTTCCCTCCAGCACACATGTGAAGCTTCACCACTAACATTAGTTCCCTCCAGCACACATGTGAAGCTTCAGCACTAACATTAGTTCCCTCCAGCACACATGTGAAGCTTCACTGTCTTCACCACTAACATTAGTTCCCTCCAGCACACATGTGTAGCTTCACCACTAACATTAGTTCACTCCAGCACACATGTGAAGCTTCAGCACTAACATTAGTTCCCTCCAGCACACATGTGAAGCTTCACCACTAACATTAGTTCCCTCCAGCACACATGTGAAGCTTCACCACTAACATTAGTTCCCTCCAGCACACATGTGAAGCTTCACCACTAACATTAGTTCCCTCCAGCACACATGTGAAGCTTCACCACTAACATTAGTTCCCTCCAGCACACATGTGGAGCTTCACCACTAACATTAGTTCCCTCCAGCACACATGTGAAGCTTCACCACTAACATTAGTTCCCTCCAGCACACATGTGAAGCGCTTCACCACTAACATTAGTTCCCTCCAGCACACATGTGAAGCTTCAGCACTAACATCAGTTCCCTCCAGCACACATGTGTAGCTTCACCACTAACATTAGTTCCCTCCAGCACACATGTGAAGCTTCACCACTAACATTAGTTCCCTCCAGCACACATGTGGAGCTCCACTACTAACATTAGTTCCCTCCAGCATACATGTCAAGCTTCAGCACTAACATTAGTTCCCTCCAGCACACATGTGAAGCTTCACCACTAACATTAGTTCCCTCCAGCACACATGTGAAGCTTCAGCACTAACATTAGTTCCCTCCAGCACACATGTGGAGCTCCACTACTAACATTAGTTCCCTCTAGCACACATGTGAAGCTTCAGCACTAACATTAGTTCCCTCCAGCACACATGTGAAGCTTCACCACTAACATTAGTTCCCTCCAGCACACATGTGGAGCTCCACTACTAACATTAGTTCCCTCCAGCATACATGTCAAGCTTCAGCACTAACATTAGTTCCCTCCAGCACACATGTGAAGCTTCACCACTAACATTAGTTCCCTCAAGCACACATGTGAAGCTTCAGCACTAACATTAGTTCCCTCCAGCACACATGTGAAGCTTCAGCACTAACATTAGTTCCCTCCAGCACACATGTGAAGCTTCAGCACTAACATTAGTTCCCTGCAGCACACATGTGAAGCTTCAGCACTAACATCAGTTCCCTCCAGTACACATGTGAAGCTTCACCACTAACATTAGTTCCCTTCAGCACACATGTGAAGCTTCAGCACTAACATTAGTTCCCTGCAGCACACATGTGAAGCTTCACCACTAACATTAGTTCCCTCCAGCACACATGTGTAGCTTCACCACTAACATTAGTTCCCTCCAGCACACATGTGAAGCTTCACCACTAACATTAGTTCCCTCCAGCACACATGTGAAGCTTCAGCACTAACATTAGTTCCCTCCAGCACACATGTGTAGCTTCACCACTAACATTAGTTCCCTCCAGCACACATGTGAAGCTTCACCACTAACATTAGTTCCCTCCAGCACACATGTGAAGCTACACCACTAACATTAGTTCCCTCCAGAACACATGTGAAGCTTCACCACTAACATTAGTTCCCTCCAGCACACATGTGAAGCTTCAGCACTAACATTAGTTCCCTCCAGCACACATGTGAAGCTTCAGCACTAACATTAGTTCCCTCCAGCACACATGTGAAGCTTCACCACTAACATTAGTTCCCTCCAGCACACATGTGAAGCTTCACCACTAACATTAGTTCCCTTCAGCACACATGTGAAGCTTCAGCACTAACATTAGTTCCCTGCAGCACACATGTGAAGCTTCACCACTAACATTAGTTCCCTCCAGCACACATGTGAAGCTTCACCACTAACATTAGTTCACTCCAGCACACATGTGAAGCTTCACCACTAACATTAGTTCCCTCCAGCACACATGTGTAGCTTCACCACTAACATTAGTTCCCTCCAGCACACATGTGAAGCTTCACCACTAACATTAGTTCCCTCCAGCACACATGTGAAGCTTCAGCACTAACATCAGTTCCCTCCAGCACACATGTGTAGCTTCACCACTAACATTAGTTCCCTCCAGCACACATGTGAAGCTTCACCACTAACATTAGTTCCCTCCAGCACACATGTGAAGCTACACCACTAACATTAGTTCCCTCCAGAACACATGTGAAGCTTCACCACTAACATTAGTTCCCTCCAGCACACATGTGAAGCTTCAGCACTAACATTAGTTCCCTCCAGCACACATGTGAAGCTTCACCACTAACATTAGTTCCCTCCAGCACACATGTGAAGCTTCACCACTAACATTAGTTCCCTCCAGCACACATGTGGAGCTTCACCACTAACATTAGTTCCCTCCAGCACACATGTGAAGCTTCACCACTAACATTAGTTCCCTCCAGCACACATGTGAAGCTTCAGCACTAACATTAGTTCCCTCCAGCACACATGTGGAGCTTCACCACTAACATTAGTTCCCTCCAGCACACATGTGAAGCTTCAGCACTAACATTAGTTCCCTCCAGCACACATGTGAAGCTTCAGCACTAACATTAGTTCCCTCCAGCACACATGTGAAGCTTCACCACTAACATTTGTTCCCTCCAGCACACATGTGGCTTCAGCACTAACATTAGTTCCCTCCAGCACACATGTGAAGCTTCACCACTAACATTAGTTCCCTCCAGCACACATGTGAAGCTTCACCACTAGCATTAGTTCCCTCCAGCACACATGTGAAGCTTCACCACTAACATTAGTTCCCTCCAGCACACATGTGAAGCTTCACCACTAACATTAGTTCCCTCCAGCACACATGTGAAGCGCTTCACCACTAACATTAGTTCCCTCCAGCACACATGTGAAGCTTCAGCACTAACATCAGTTCCCTCCAGCACACATGTGTAGCTTCACCACTAACATTAGTTCCCTCCAGCACACATGTGAAGCTTCACCACTAACATTAGTTCCCTCCAGCACACATGTGGAGCTCCACTACTAACATTAGTTCCCTCCAGCATACATGTCAAGCTTCAGCACTAACATTAGTTCCCTCCAGCACACATGTGAAGCTTCACCACTAACATTAGTTCCCTCCAGCACACATGTGAAGCTTCACCACTAACATTAGTCCCTCCAGCACACATGTGAAGCTTCAGCACTAACATTAGTTCCCTCCAGCACACATGTGGAGCTCCACTACTAACATTAGTTCCCTCTAGCACACATGTGAAGCTTCAGCACTAACATTAGTTCCCTCCAGCACACATGTGGAGCTCCACTACTAACATTAGTTCCCTCCAGCATACATGTCAAGCTTCAGCACTAACATTAGTTCCCTCCAGCACACATGTGAAGCTTCAGCACTAACATTAGTTCCCTCCAGCACACATGTGAAGCTTCAGCACTAACATTAGTTCCCTCCAGCACACATGTGAAGCTTCAGCACTAACATTAGTTCCCTGCAGCACACATGTGAAGCTTCAGCACTAACATCAGTTCCCTCCAGTACACATGTGAAGCTTCACCACTAACATTAGTTCCCTTCAGCACACATGTGAAGCTTCAGCACTAACATTAGTTCCCTGCAGCACACATGTGAAGCTTCACCACTAACATTAGTTCCCTCCAGCACACATGTGGAGCTTCACCACTAACATTAGTTCCCTCCAGCACACATGTGAAGCTTCACCACTAACATTAGTTCCCTCCAGCACACATGTGAAGCTTCGAGGACAGCACTAACATTAGTTCCCTCCAGCACACATGTGAAGCTTCAGCACTAACATTAGTTCCCTCCAGCACACATGTGGAGCTCCACTACTAACATTAGTTCCCTCCAGCACACATGTGAAGCTTCAGCACTAACATTAGTTCCCTCCAGCACACATGTGAAGCTTCACCACTAACATTAGTTCCCTCCAGCACACATGTGGAGCTCCACTACTAACATTAGTTCCCTCTAGCACACATGTGAAGCTTCAGCACTAACATTAGTTCCCTCCAGCACACATGTGGAGCTCCACTACTAACATTAGTTCCCTCCAGCATACATGTCAAGCTTCAGCACTAACATTAGTTCCCTCCAGCACACATGTGAAGCTTCACCACTAACATTAGTTCCCTCAAGCACACATGTGAAGCTTCAGCACTAACATTAGTTCCCTCCAGCACACATGTGAAGCTTCAGCACTAACATTAGTTCCCTCCAGCACACATGTGAAGCTTCAGCACTAACATTAGTTCCCTGCAGCACACATGTGAAGCTTCACCACTAACATTAGTTCCCTCCAGCACACATGTGAAGCTTCACCACTAACATTAGTTCCCTCCAGCACACATGTGAAGCTTCACCACTAACATTAGTTCCCTCCAGCACACATGTGAAGCTTCACCACTAACATTAGTTCCCTCCAGCACACATGTGAAGCGCTTCACCACTAACATTAGTTCCCTCCAGCACACATGTGAAGCTTCAGCACTAACATTAATTCCCTCCAGCACACATGTGAAGCTTCAGCACTAACATTAGTTCCCTCCAGCACACATGTGGAGCTCCACTACTAACATTAGTTCCCTCCAGCACACATGTGAAGCTTCAGCACTAACATTAGTTCCCTCCAGCACACATGTGAAGCTTCACCACTAACATTAGTTCCCTCCAGCACACATGTGGAGCTCCACTACTAACATTAGTTCCCTCCAGCACACATGTGAAGCTTCAGCACTAACATTAGTTCCCTCCAGCACACATGTGAAGCTTCACCACTAACATTAGTTCCCTCCAGCACACATGTGAAGCTTCACCACTAACATTAGTTCCCTCCAGCACACATGTGAAGCTTCACCACTAACATTAGTTCCCTCCAGCACACATGTGAAGCTTCACCACTAACATTAGTTCCCTCCAGCACACATGTGAAGCTTCAGCACTAACATTAGTTCCCTCCAGCACACATGTGGAGCTTCACCACTAACATTAGTTCCCTCCAGCACACATGTGAAGCTTCACCACTAACATTAGTTCCCTCCAGCACACATGTGAAGCTTCGAGGACAGCACTAACATTAGTTCCCTCCAGCACACATGTGAAGCTTCAGCACTAACATTAGTTCCCTCCAGCACACATGTGAAGCTTCACCACTAACATTAGTTCCCTCCAGCACACATGTGGAGCTCCACTACTAACATTAGTTCCCTCTAGCACACATGTGAAGCTTCACCACTAACATTAGTTCCCTGCAGCACACATGTGAAGCTTCACCACTAACATTAGTTCCCTCCAGCACACATGTGTAGCTTCACCACTAACATTAGTTCCCTCCAGCACACATGTGAAGCTTCACCACTAACATTAGTTCCCTCCAGCACACATGTGAAGCTTCAGCACTAACATCAGTTCCCTCCAGCACACATGTGTAGCTTCACCACTAACATTAGTTCCCTCCAGCACACATGTGAAGCTTCACCACTAACATTAGTTCCCTCCAGCACACATGTGAAGCTACACCACTAACATTAGTTCCCTCCAGAACACATGTGAAGCTTCAGCACTAACATTAGTTCCCTCCAGGACACATGTGAAGCTTCACCACTAACATTAGTTCCCTCCAGCACACATGTGAAGCTTCACCACTAACATTAGTTCCCTCCAGCACACATGTGGAGCTTCACAACTAACATTAGTTCCCTCCAGCACACATGTGGAGCTTCACCACTAACATTAGTTCCCTCCAGCACACATGTGAAACTTCAGCACTAACATTAGTTCCCTCCAGCACACATGTGAAGCTTCAGCACTAACATTAGTTCCCTCCAGCACACATGTGAAGCTTCACCACTAACATTTGTTCCCTCCAGCACACATGTGGCTTCAGCACTAACATTAGTTCCCTCCAGCACACATGTGAAGCTTCACCACTAACATTAGTTCCCTCCAGCACACATGTGAAGCTTCACCACTAGCATTAGTTCCCTCCAGCACACATGTGAAGCTTCACCACTAACATTAGTTCCCTCCAGCACACATGTGAAGCTTCACCACTAACATTAGTTCCCTCCAGCACACATGTGAAGCGCTTCACCACTAACATTAGTTCCCTCCAGCACACATGTGAAGCTTCAGCACTAACATTAATTCCCTCCAGCACACATGTGAAGCTTCAGCACTAACATTAGTTCCCTCCAGCACACATGTGAAGCTTCACCACTAACATTAGTTCCCTCCAGCACACATGTGAAGCTTCACCACTAACATTAGTTCCCTCCAGCACACATGTGAAGCTTCACCACTAACATTAGTTCCCTCCAGCACACATGTGAAGCTTCAGCACTAACATTAGTTCCCTCCAGCACACATGTGGAGCTTCACCACTAACATTAGTTCCCTCCAGCACACATGTGAAGCTTCACCACTAACATTAGTTCCCTCCAGCACACATGTGGAACTCCACTACTAACATTAGTTCCCTCTAGCACACATGTGAAGCTTCAGCACTAACATTAGTTCCCTCCAGCACACATGTGGAGCTCCACTACTAACATTAGTTCCCTCTAGCACACATGTGAAGCTTCACCACTAACATTAGTTCCCTCTAGCACACATGTGAAGCTTCAGCACTAACATTAGTTCCCTCCAGCACACATTTGGAGCTTCACCACTAACATTAGTTCCCTCCAGCACACATGTGAAGCTTCAGCACTAACATTAGTTCCCTCCAGCACACATGTGAAGCTTCAGCACTAACATTAGTTCCCTCCAGCACACATGTGAAGCTTCACCACTAACATTTGTTCCCTCCAGCACACATGTGAAGCTTCACCACTAGCATTAGTTCCCTCCAGCACACATGTGAAGCTTCACCACTAACATTAGTTCCCTCCAGCACACATGTGAAGCTTCACCACTAACATTAGTTCCCTCCAGCACACATGTGAAGCGCTTCACCACTAACATTAGTTCCCTCCAGCACACATGTGAAGCGCTTCACCACTAACATTAGTTCCCTCCAGCACACATGTGAAGCTTCACCACTAACATTAGTTCCCTCCAGCACACATGTGAAGCTCCACTACTAACATTAGTTCCCTCCAGCACACATGTGAAGCTTCAGCACTAACATTAGTTCCCTCCAGCACACATGTGAAGCTATACCACTAACATTAGTTCCCTCCAGCACACATGTGAAGCTTCACCACTAACATTAGTTCCCTCCAGCACACATGTGTAGCTTCAGCACTAACATTAGTTCCCTCCAGCACACATGTGAAGCTTCATCACTAACATTAGTTCCCTCCAGCACACATGTGAAGCTACACCACTAACATTAGTTCCCTCCAGCACACATGTGAAGCTTCAGCACTAACATTAGTTCCCTCCAGCACACATGTGAAGCTTCACCACTAATATTAGTTCCCTCCAGCACACATGTGGAGCTTCACCACTAACATTAGTTCCCTCCAGCACACATGTGAAGCTACACCACTAACATTAGTTCCCTCTAGCACACATGTGAAGCTTCAGCACTAACATTAGTTCCCTCCAGCACACATGTGAAGCTTCAGCACTAACATTAGTTCCCTCCAGCACACATGTGAAGCTTCAGCACTAACATTAGTTCCCTCCAGCACACATGTGAAGCTTCAGCACTAACATTAGTTCACTCCAGCACACATGTGAAGCTTCAGCACTAACATTAGTTCCCTCCAGCACACATGTGAAGCTTCACCACTAACATTAGTTCCCTCCAGCACACATGTGAAGCTTCAGCACTAACATTAGTTCCCTCCAGCACACATGTGAAGCTTCAGCACTAACATTAGTTCCCTCCAGCACACATGTGAAGCTTCACCACTAACATTAGTTCCCTCCAGCACACATGTGAAGCTTCACCACTAACATTAGTTCCCTCCAGCACACATGTGAAGCTTCAGCACTAACATTAGTTCCCTCCAGCACACATGTGAAGCTTCAGCACTAACATTAGTTCCCTCCAGCACACATGTGAAGCTACACCACTAACATTAGTTCCCTCCAGCACACATGTGAAGCTTCAGCACTAACATTAGTTCCCCCCAGCACACATGTGGAGCTTCACCACTAACATTAGTTCCCTCCAGCACACATGTGAAGCTTCAGCACTAACATTAGTCCCCTCCAGCACACATGTGAAGCTACACCACTAACATTAGTTCCCTCCAGCACACATGTGAAGCTTCAGCACTAACATTAGTTCCCTCCAGCACACATGTGAAGCTTCAGCACTAACATTAGTTCCCTCCAGCACACATGTGAAGCTACACCACTAACATTAGTTCCCTCCAGCACACATGTGAAGCTTCACCACTAACATTAGTTCCCTCCAGCACACATGTGAAGCTTCACCACTAAATTAGTTCCCTCCAGCACACATGTGAAGCTTCACCACTAACATTAGTTCCCTCCAGCACACATGTGAAGCTTCAGCACTAACATTAGTTCCCTCCAGCACACATGTGAAGCTTCAGCACTAACATTAGTTCCCTCCAGCACACATGTGAAGCTTCAGCACTAACATTAGTTCCCTCCAGCACACATGTGAAGCTTCAGCACTAACATTAGTTCCCTCCAGCACACATGTGTAGCTTCACCACTAACATTAGTTCCCTCCAGCACACATGTGAAGCTTCACCACTAACATTAGTTCCCTCCAGCACACATGTGAAGCTTCACCACTAACATTAGTTCCCTCCAGCACACATGTGAAGCTTCAGCACTAACATTAGTTCCCTCCAGCACACATGTGAAGCTTCAGCACTAACATTAGTTCCCTCCAGCACACATGTGAAGCTACACCACTAACATTAGTTCCCTCCAGCACACATGTGAAGCTTCAGCACTAACATTAGTTCCCTCCAGCACACATGTGAAGCTACACCACTAACATTAGTTCCCTCCAGCACACATGTGAAGCTTCACCACTAACATTAGTTCCCTCCAGCACACATGTGAAGCTTCACCACTAACATTAGTTCCCTCCAGCACACATGTGAAGCTTCAGCACTAACATTAGTCCCCTCCAGCACACATGTGAAGCTACACCACTAACATTAGTTCCCTCCAGCACACATGTGAAGCTTCAGCACTAACATTAGTTCCCTCCAGCACACATGTAAAGCTTCAGCACTAACATTAGTTCCCTCCAGCACACATGTGGAGCTTCACCACTAACATTAGTTCCCTCCAGCACACATGTGAAGCTTCACCACTAACATTAGTTCCCTCCAGCACACATGTGAAGCTTCAGCACTAACATTAGTCCCCTCCAGCACACATGTGAAGCTACACCACTAACATTAGTTCCCTCCAGCACACATGTGAAGCTTCAGCACTAACATTAGTTCCCTCCAGCACACATGTGAAGCTTCACCACTAACATTAGTTCCCTCCAGCACACATGTGAAGCTTCACCACTAACATTAGTTCCCTCCAGCACACATGTGAAGCTTCAGCACTAACATTAGTCCCCTCCAGCACACATGTGAAGCTACACCACTAACATTAGTTCCCTCCAGCACACATGTGAAGCTTCAGCACTAACATTAGTTCCCTCCAGCACACATGTGAAGCTTCACCACTAACATTAGTTCCCTCCAGCACACATGTGAAGCTTCAGCACTAACATTAGTTCCCTCCAGCACACATGTGGAGCTTCACCACTAACATTAGTTCCCTCCAGCACACATGTGAAGCTTCAGCACTAACATTAGTCCCCTCCAGCACACATGTGAAGCTACACCACTAACATTAGTTCCCTCCAGCACACATGTGAAGCTTCACACTAACATTAGTTCCCTCCAGCACACATGTGAAGCTTCACCACTAACATTAGTTCCCTCCAGCACACATGTGAAGCTTCACCACTAACATTAGTTCCCTCCAGCACACATGTGAAGCTTCAGCACTAACATTAGTTCCCTCCAGCACACATGTGAAGCTTCAGCACTAACATTAGTTCACTCCAGCACACATGTGAAGCTTCACCACTAACATTAGTTCCCTCCAGCACACATGTGAAGCTTCAGCACTAACATCCCTCCAGCACACATGTGGAGCTTCAGCACTAACATTAGTTCCCTTCTAATAGCAGTTTAGTTTTACTAGCACATTCCTGATATCAATAGGCTCACCCTCAGGCTCTGGACCCACCTAATAGCAACTTCCCCAGTGGCAGGGACAGAGAAATCAGTTATAAGTCTCTTTTTCATCCTCAATGTACCCTCTGAAAGTCAAGACTGCCAGAAACTGAATAGCAGCTGTCAATCTCTTGTGTAGCTACATGTAGGCATGCAGTCTGTTTAGTGATTACTAGCTATAGTGTTGATTATGACAGACTATTGACATCATCAACATGTAGTTACCAGAATCAGTGTTGATCTTTATAATAATTATGACAAACTTTAGGTGAGGGGGAGGGGCTGTGGTCCTCTCCTGGATCTGCCCATGGGAGGAGCACTGTGCCTACATCTAGCCCTGCAGAAGGTGAGCCAGCCATAGCAATGGCTGCACTGCTGAGGTTAGGGACTATACCTCTAGCCCTGTAGCAGCCTTAGCCCTAGGAGAGTATCTCAGAGCCATGACTGCACTGCTGAGGTTAGGGACTATACCTACATCTAGCCCTATAGAGCCAGCCCAGAGCCATGAGGAAGAACTCTTGGGCACTACCCACATGGATAGGTATATCCACTTCAGTTCACACCATCCCAGAGCCCTGATAGAGGTCATATTTTGCCTAAAGGACAGAGCACACAACATCTGAACTGGACCCACCCTTTCTAAGGAATTGACTCACCTGCATGGAGTGTTTAGAGCACTTCTATGGAATTGACTCACCTGCATGGAGTGTTTAGAGCACTTATAAGGAATTGACTCACCTCAATGGAGTGTTTAGAGCACTTATAAGGAATTGACTTACCTCAATGGAGTGTTTAGAGCACTTCTTAGGAATTGACTCACCTGATTGGAGTGTTTAGAGCACTTATAAGGAATTGACTCACCTCAGTGGAGTGTTTAGAGCACTTATAAGGAATTGAATGGAATCTTTATAGCATTCTTAAAAGGAATTGACTCACCTGAATGGAATCTTTATAGCATTCTTAAAAGGAATTGACTCACCCGAATGGAGTGTTTAGAGCACTTCTAAGGAATTGACTCACCTGAATGGAGTGTTTAGAGCACTTCTATGGAATTGACTCACCTGAATAGAGTGTTTAGAGCACTTATAAGGAATTGACTCACCTGAATGGAGTGTTTAGAGCACTTCTAAGGAATTGACTCACCTGAATGGAGTGTTTAGAGCACTTATAAGGAATTGACTCACCTGAATGGAGTGTTTAGAGCACTTATAAGGAATTGACTCACCTGAATGGAATCTTTATAGCATTCTTAAAAGGAATTGACTCACCTGAATGGAATCTTTATAGCATTCTTAAAAGGAATTGACTCACCTGTCAGTGGTGGAGGAAGCTATTTTGTATTGGTCAGGCAAAACTTTAGGTAGAACATGAAAATAGAACTACTTTCAATGACAAAGGAATACTAATAAATTACAGTGAGTCATGAGTTTATTTAAAGCTACCAAAGATTCGAAGTCTGTGTTCACTACCACAAACAAATTAACTGGCAATATCGGTAAGGTCTACTTTATCCGACATATCCTTGTAGATATTTAGAGTCATAATAATATGGTTTAACCTTGGTTGACTCATTGTACTACGTAAGTAGGTCTTCAATCACTTCATGGCAGAAAAGCTTCTTTCACTGGCCGCATTTGTAGAAGGCAAAACAAGGATCAGACGGGCTATCCAGCAAACTTGCTTGTAAATAACCCTTTGACCTTTAGAGAGACCTTGCAGAAAATGTAGAATTTTGTGTAGAGTGATAATCTTGCTTTGTTCATTCCTGGGAAAGCTTGAACTGAAGACTTGCAATTGTGTTGAAAGCTCACTCTCATTGAAGTCATCACCATAAAAGTCAATGACAGCTTGCAAGTTAGTTGAGTAGTCCTTCCTATTAACTGCTTTCATTAACACTACATGTACCTCAAGGTTCTGGGAGACAGCATATCCTGGCTTCTTGAATGCTTGAAATAGCAAAATCCAGTACTTCAAAATAGAGCTTGCGATAGTGATCTTAAACTGTAGGACTGTGGTAACCATCTCCTTCACCCACTTTGAACCTGCTTGGTGCTCTTCTTTTCCTTGGCAATGAGGGCTCTTCAACGTGTGTAAGAACACATAAACATTGAACATGCTTATAAAATAGCTCAGACATCTCATCACTCCTCATTGCTTTTAAGGTTTTGACTGTATGATTCGCAATAAATTGTGCTTCTGATGCAGATAGAGACTCTGTTTGCAATGTCTTGCTCAAATTATCTGTAATCTTTAAGATGCATTCACTGAGATGCAGACCAAACAGCAAATTAAACTTTTCCATTAATTTTGTGTTTTCACTCCAATTATTCTTCCTTTTACATCTAGGTCTAATCTTTTCTCTAAACATTCATCCCACAACTGATTTAAAATGGTGTAATTCTCATGATCGATTCACCTCGAATGGTCCACCGGGTAGGGCAAAATTTTCGTATGCCCATGGGAATATCTTCATCGCGATTTTCAAGCTTTATTCTATCAAACGCAGCATTTCGCTTTGGAGAATACTTTATCAGCTTACAAATCTCAAAAGCTGTTTCTAGGGCATCATTGCACATCTTGGATTGCTTTATAGTACTGCTGACAGCCAAATTTAGAGCACCATAGCAGTGTGTGTAGACTGCACGCTTTTCCTCCAAAAGTATCTTTGCCGATACACCATTCCTGATGTCACTCATATTAGATGCACCATCATAACATTGGCCTCGGCACTGAGAGATACTGAGACCTGGCATCCGAAGTATAGTATCTTTGATGGCATGGAAGATAGTGTCAGAATCTATGCTGTTTACTTCCATAGAGACCAATGAAATCTTCATGATCTTGAAGATCATCATAAACCCACCTAATACGAATAGTGAATTGCTCTTTGTTTGCTATATCAGTACATTCATCAGCCATGATAGTGAAGCAGTTACTCTCACAAATGTTTTGACTCACCTCCCGGATAATTTTGTTTGCCATAATCTGCAGACATTCGTTCTGAATATCATGTGAAGTATACTTGTTGGTTTTCTTATCAATTCATGCAAGAATTTCGGGACGATCTAAACTTCGCAGGAGTAACAGTTGGATAAAATTGCTTTCAGTCTCCTGCTACCCCTTAGTGGCAATCCCTGGTGAGCAAGGAACTTAATATTGTTAAAAGCATTTTTCTATTGACTGCCTTCACTTCCTTGTTTTCTTTGCTCAATACTTCACCAATATCACCAATGATCTGTTTGGGGAGTGTGACTACAGCTTCAAGTGCCTCCAGATGACAGGCACTGGTTTGGTGTTCCTTGCAAGAGGATGTTGCTTCTTTCCAATTGTGTAACCTTTGCTAAGAAAGGATGGCTCTCTCTTAGTGCTTACCAAGAACTTCCCTTCATGTTCAGCCCTCATACATAGGTAACAAAAAGCAGAATCAAGTGGTACATCATAATGAAGCCAGGAATACTGTTGACACCACTCAGCTCTGAATGATCTTTCATATTTTCCATATCTCTTCTTTGGGAACTTAAAACTACTTCTTGGTTGGAACTGCTCTGGAAAGCTAGTGTTAGCTGACAGTGAGGCAGAATTTGAAGCCATGGTGACTGATTACACACAGAGAAAGACTGTCTTGCAATCCTAGAAATCAAACCTAATGATTGCCATGTGCTCTGTGCTCACCTGCTCTGGCAGTGCACATGTTTGCATGCATCATTAAACAAGTCACTCAGTGACATCATCATCTCATGTAACAATCAATGACTGGTTAAGTGGGTGTTAATTTTAAATACAGCTAGTGAGACTGGCCAATTGTAAGGTAAAATAGTACTATTTTAAGTAAACAATGCATCAGTTAAACAATGCACCAGTTAACACAAGATACAGTTGGTCCAAAATATTGGTCAGGTGGCCGCCCCCTCCGCCGCCCCCCCCTGTTCCTCCCCCCTTGCCTGAATGGAATCTTTATAGCATTCTTAAAATGAATTGACTCACCTGAATGGAGTGTTTATAGCATTCTTAAAAGGAATTGACTCACCTGAATGGAGTGTTTATAGCATTCTTAAAAGGAATTGACTCACCTGAATGGAGTGTTTATAGCATTCTTAAAAGGAATTGACTCACCTGAATAGAGTGTTTAGAGCACTTCTATGGAATTACTCACCTGAATGGAGTGTTTAGAGGACTTCTAAGGAATTGACTCACCTGAATGGAGTGTTTAGAGGACTTCTAAGGAATTGACTCACCTGAATGGAGTGTTTAGAGCATTCTTAAGGTATTGACTCACCTGAATGGAGTGTTTAGAGCATTCTTAAGGAATTGACTCACCTGAATGGAGTGTTTAGAGCATTCTTAAGGAATTGACTCACCTGATTGGAGTGTTTAGAGGACTTCTAAGGAATTGACTCACCTGAATGGAGTGTTTAGAGCATTCTTAAGGAATTGACTCACCTGAATGGAGTGTTTAGAGCATTCTTAAGGAATTGACTCACCTGAATGGAGTGTTTAGAGGACTTCCAAGGAATTGACTCACCTGAATGGAGAGTTGAATCATTGACCTCAGCACTAGCCCCACCTACCCTCTGACAAAACCTCCAACAGATATGAAGCTCATCCTCCTCATATGTCAGAGGCGTAAGTGAGAAGATGCACAGCTGATGGTTGGAGTGGTCTTCAAATCTGGCAACTCTCTCAGACAGTTCCTGATGCAAGTGAAGACCCCGAGACCTGACAAGCTCAAGCAAGGAGGGTCCCTTGTGGTGCCTGCAACCAAGTGTACTTTGGAGAGGCAGGGCAGAGCCTTAAGGAGAGACTACAGGTGCAGTAAAGACCAGCAACATGAGGAATGACATTGCTTCCCATGCTTGGAATGCCCAACACCCAGTGGATTAGACTTCAACCAGAGTAGGAACTAATGAACAACATATCTGGTGGAGGAAGGTATTGGAGGCTACTCACATCAGGAACAACCAACTGAAGGCTGATGCACAGTAGAACATGAGGGAGGTGCGACATGACACATCTATTGTGAACAGAAAAACGTGTCAGTTAGCCTCACACCACAACACGTTGCAACCCCTCCGCTCGAATAGACGAGAGTTCTATTCAAGCGGAGGGTTTCCAGCGTGTTGCATCACTTTAACATTGCATGTAGTGTGAACCACCTTTAGACTCTGGACTCCTCTTGAACTCTCCTGTGGGTCCCAGAAATATAAAGGATCCAAGCATCATTCTGGTCACCAATTACTGATCCTCCAAACCAGTCACCCCCCGTACTCACCCCTCCTGTCGTACAACCTTCTTTGTTATTTCCTTCAGCATACAGTCTTGCCCCACCCCTGCCCCTCCCCACTCTTCTGTTCCCATCACTCCACCCGCAACATGTTTAAAAATAATTCGACAACTCCCATTTCATCCTCCAAACCAGTCACCCCCCGTACTCACCCCTCCTGTCGTACAACCTTCTTTGTTATTTCCTTCAGCATACAGTCTGGCCCCACCCCTGCCCCTCCCCACTCTTCTGTTCCCATCACTCCACCCGCAACATGTTTAAAAATAATTCGACAACTCCCATTTCTTATTACACACATTAATTAGAGGTTCAGTCATTTATAGGTGTGCTTCCTGTTTAGCTTTGACTAGCTGCAAATCTACAGAGAGAAATGTTCTGGAGTAATACTTTGTCTGCTACGAGAAAATTCAATAACCTTCTCTTAATAATGAGTTCACTGCTAATTATCACCCCTTGTCCCATTGCATTTAAGTGGCTCAATGCTGTGAGGCACGTGCTATTGTCTAGTTCCTTAGCCTAGTGTTGCCACAGACAGCAATATGTGCTACTAGTAATGCTTAGCCTCTGCCTTCAGGCTTTCAAGCTGTTGTTTAGGACTATTTAAGAGCTGATTCGAGTTTTTTCCCTATAGGTAACTTTGTGTTATTGATCAATAATATCAGATTTGATTATCTGATCCGATCATAGTTCACACACACTCACACACACTCACACATCATGTATATGTGTGTGTATACTCAGATCTAACTGAAGATGGCTGTCTCCTCTACGATCTGGCGGAGCTGAAGTTTCTAGCTGCATTTCCATCTTTGGTTGTGACGGACGTGATGGGAGGTGGCCACTTGTCGCGCCACAGTAAGACGAGCCTGTGGGAGATGTTCTCCATCAAAGAGTAAGACTTGTCTGGCCAGCCATTGCCTGCATAGCTTTGACTCAACTTGGCACGTGCCATTAATTTCATCAGGTGTCTAGCTGCCCGTGCTATTTAGGGAAGAGAGAGGGTGGAACTGCATCAAGCAGTATGTATGTGTTTACACATGATATATCACACCAGTCTTGGTTAGGTGACAATGGTTAGTGTGTATGTAACTAGATTCATCGTCCACTGTGAAGTTGGTCACCATCTCTCCCTATCTTTCTGGTGATAGTTTCTTCTGCACTGGGTGTTAACTGCCCAGATTAGAGGAATGTGGTCATATTCTGAGCCGAGCCATCGTCTTCTCAGAACTGACACATTGACTCATTAAGATGCTGATTTATTTGGCTTTTCTGCAGACAGACTTCCCTCAGCTATTCTGCTGAGAGTTTCGTACCTTGCAATTGTATTGGTGTGTTTCATAAGACCAGGGTGGGTTTCAAATATGAGGACCTTAATTATAGGTGGGTGTGGTCCAAGTAGGGTGCCCTCTATTTCATTCATAATAAATTCAGCGGGGTATAATCGATGTGCAAAGTTATCATAAGCGTGCTCTATTTGAGGATACAAAGTACACCAGTATACTGAGCATTACAAACTTCACTGACCTTGTGGTTAAATATTCGGATTCTACAGGATAAACTCCTCCCTCCATGACGACCCTTCAGACTTAGAGCTGCGCTACACCATTACCACCCGGCATAGCCTCAGGCACAAGATGCCCGTCGTGACCAACACCATTGTGGACTGCTACTTCGGAGCTGCCCCCGTGTACTCGGAAAGTGCTGTTTTGAGTCTCAAGCTGAAAAATGATGGACCAGTCCCCACGACATGGTACATAATGACATGTGCATGTGCACTCTATTAATGTGGGTGGTGGTACTTAAAGCCTATTCGCACATTGATCTCTTCCATTTTGAGAAAACCGTACGAAAAGTGACCATATCACATGGTCACTTCCCCCTCCCCCAGGCCACACCACACTAAGCATGTCAGCGGTGGAGCTTAGCTCTACGAATTAGAGAGGTATTTGTATGTGCTGATGTGGACTGAACTGTTCTAGTTCTAATACCACACCTAGGCTAAGTCACTTCCTGTATTCAATGGCCATTGAGCCTTGTGGCTATTGATGTATTTCAATTATTAGCCAATCAAAATGCAATTATCCTTTTTTTTTCATCAAAGAAGTGAAAATAGTGTCTAATTTTTTTTTAGTGGGCATGCGCATTGGGTGAAGTACTGAAACCGATTCTAAAGTATTAGCATGAGGTAGCAAGGTGTGAAGTGTAAAGTATTAGCATGTGGTAGCAAGGTGTGTAGTGTAAAGTATTAGCATGTGGTAGTAGTGTAAAGTATTAGCACGTGGTAGCAAGGTGTATAGTGTAAAGTATTAGCATGTGGTAGCAAGGTGTGTAGTGTAAAGTATTAGCATGTGGTAGCAAGGTGTGTAGTGTAAAGTATTAGCACATGGTAGCAAGGTGTGTAGTGTAAAGTATTAGCACGTGGTAGCAAGGTGTGTAGTGTAAAGTATTAGCATGTGGTAGCAAGGTGTGTAGTGTAAAGTATTAGCATGTGGTAGCAAGGTGTGAAGTGTAAAGTATTAGCATGTGGTAGTAGTGTAAAGTATTAGCATGTGGTATCAAGGTGTGTAGTGTAAAGTATTAGCATGTGGTAGCAAGGTGTGTAGTGTAAAGTATTAGCATGTGGTAGCAAGGTGTGTAGTGTAAAGTATTAGCACGTGGTATCAAGGTGTGTAGTGTAAAGTATTAGCATGTGGTAGTAGTGTAAAGTATTAGCACGTGGTAGCAAGGTGTATAGTGTAAAGTATTAGCATGTGGTAGCAAGGTGTGTAGTGTAAAGTATTAGCACGTGGTATCAAGGTGTGTAGTGTAAAGTATTAGCACATGGTAGCAAGGTGTGTAGTGTAAAGTATTAGCATGTGGTAGCAAGGTGTGTAGTGTAAAGTATTAGCACGTGGTAGCAAGGTGTGTAGTGTAAAGTATTAGCATGTGGTAGCAAGGTGTGTAGTGTAAAGTATTAGCATGTGGTAGCAAGGTGTGCAGTGTAAAGTATTAGCATGAGGTAGCAAGGTGTGTAGTGTAAAGTATTAGCATGAGGTAGCAAGGTGTGTAGTGTAAAGTATTAGCATGTGGTAGCAAGGTGTGTAGTGTAAAGTATTAGCATATGGTAGCAAGGTGTGTAGTGTAAAGTATTAGCATGTGGTAGCAAGGTGTGTAGTGTAAAGTATTAGCATGTGATGGTGTGTAGTGTAAAGTATTAGCATGTGGTAGCAAGGTGTGTAGTGTAAAGTATTAGCACGTGGTAGCAAGGTGTGTAGTGTAAAGTATTAGCATGTGGTAGCAAGGTGTGTAGTGTAAAGTATTAGCACGTGGTAGCAAGGTGTGTAGTGTAAAGTATTAGCATGTGGTAGCAAGGTGTGTAGTGTAAAGTATTAGCACGTGGTAGCAAGGTGTGTAGTGTAAAGTATTAGCATGTGGTAGCAAGGTGTGTAGTGTAAAGTATTAGCACGTGGTAGCAAGGTGTGTAGTGTAAAGTATTAGCACGTGGTAGCAAGGTGTGTAGTGTAAAGTATTAGCACGTGGTAGCAAGGTGTGTAGTGTAAAGTATTAGCATGTGGTAGCAAGGTGTGTAGTGTAAAGTATTAGCACGTGGTAGCAAGGTGTGTAGTGTAAAGTATTAGCACGTGGTAGCAAGGTGTGTAGTGTAAAGTATTAGCATGTGGTAGCAAGGTGTGTAGTGTAAAGTATTAGCACGTGGTAGCAAGGTGTGTAGTGTAAAGTATTAGCATGAGGTAGCAAGGTGTGTAGTGTAAAGTATTAGCACGTGGTAGCAAGGTGTGTAGTGTAAAGTATTAGCATGTGGTAGCAAGGTGTGTAGTGTAAAGTATTAGCATGTGGTAGCAAGGTGTATAGTGTAAAGTATTAGCATGTGGTAGCAAGGTGTGTAGTGTAAAGTATTAGCATGTGGTAGCAAGGTGTGTAGTGTAAAGTATTAGCACGTGGTAGCAAGGTGTGTAGTGTAAAGTATTAGCACGTGGTAGCAAGGTGTAGTGTAAAGTATTAGCATGTGGTAGCAAGGTGAGTAGTGTAAAGTATTAGCATGTGGTAGCAAGGTGTGTAGTGTAAAGTATTAGCACGTGGTAGCAAGGTGTGTAGCAGAGAAGTTTGTATTAATGGCACTCGTAATGTGGATGGGACAGTATTGTACTTGGCTTCACCTGATGCAATGGTTTCGCCATCCACACTACATTACTCATGGCATTCAAACCAAATTTCACTACAAACCTTGTTATTACATATATATATATATATATACCAATAGAAAAATGCTTTAACAACTATATTGGAATAGCCTGTCAAAGGAGATGGAAACAAGACGAGGTGTGAGTTTTTCCTGAGGTGTGAGTTTTATTTGAGTTGGACATCCACCATTTTAAAAAGTCGGTACACTAATATAGTAGTCATTTTTGACAGGTAGTTTACACCAATTAGTGCTGTACAAGGCGGTGGGAGGGGGGGGGGGGGGGGGGGGGGGGTGGGCAATCTTGCTGGAGCCTGAGGATTGCTAACTCAGTGAAGGAGGGGCAGGGGAGGGGCCTGGTCATTGCCCCCTGAATGACAACTTGTCCTACCGATATCCCATATCATCAGGTGTGAAGTTATGAATGCTGGCTCCAGTGTCAGGCCTAACCTTGTTCTGACTTTTGGTTTTGTACACTAGTACCTTATATGGTGTGTGCGTGCATGCTTGTGTGTGAAAATGTGGCAGATGTATTTATCTTCTGTAGGAGACAGATACATGTACTATCACTTAGCATTGTATTTGTAGATGAAGCATCCCTCTATCTATGGAGGTGAATGTGAGAATTTTCTCCTTACCGTCACAATGCAACCCTTTACCGTGTGTGCTCAATACCCTTTACCTTGTGTGCTCAATGCAACCCTTTACCTTGTGTGTCAATGCAACCCTTTACCTTGTGTGCTCAATACCCTTTACCTTGTGTGCTCAATGCATCCCTTTACCTTGTGTGTTCAATGTAACCCTTTACCTTGTGTGCTCAATACCCTTTACCTTGTGTGCTCAATGCAACCCTTTACCTTGTGTGCTCAATGCGACACTTTACCTTGTGTGTCAATGCAACCCTTTACCTTGTGTGCTCAAACCCTTTACCTTGTGTGCTCAATACCCTTTACCTTGTGTGTCAATGCGACACTTTACCTTGTGTGTCAATGCAACCCTTTACCTTGTGTGCTCAATACCCTTTACCTTGTGTGCTCAATGCAACCCTTTACCTTGTGTGCTCAATGCGACACTTTACCTTGTGTGTCAATGCAACCCTTTACCTTGTGTGCTCAAACCCTTTACCTTGTGTGCTCAATGCAACCCTTTACCTTGTGTGCTCAATGCAACCCTTTACCTTGTGTGCTCAATGCAACCCTTTACCTTGTGTGCTCAATGCAACCCTTTACCTTGTGTGCTCGATGCAACCCTTTACCTTGTGTGCTCGATGCAACCCTTTACCTTGTGTGCTCGATGCGACCCTTTACCTTGTGTGCTCGATGCGACCCTTTACCTTGTGTGCTCAATGCGACCCTTTACCTTGTGTGCTCAATGCAACCCTTTACCTTGTGTGCTCAATGCAACTCTTTACCTTGTGTGCTCAATGCAACCCTTTACCTTGTGTGCTCAATGCAACCCTTTACCTTGTGTGTGCTCGATGCGACCCTTTACCTTGTGTGCTCAATGCAACTCTTTCATTGTGTACTCAATGCATTTTATGCTCAATGCAACCCTTTACCTTATATGCTCAATGCAACCCTTTACCTTATATGCTCAATGCAACCCTTTACCTTGTGGTCAATGCAACCCTTTACCTTGTGTGTGCTCGATGCGACCCTTTACCTTGTGTGCTCAATGCAACTCTTTCATTGTGTACTCAATGCATTTTATGCTCAATGCAACCCTTTACCTTGTATGCTCAATGCAACCCTTTCCCTTGCATTATGTCTTTACATTGCGTGATCATTGTGAATGGACTTGTCTGCTCCAGTGCTACTAAAAAGTTACACCACATTACACATCCCGTTTAGAAGACACACTTGACCATTTTCATTCTGCCTCACATGCATTGAATATTGAGAAACTGCATGCACATCACAATCCACTGTGTACTGCAGGGCCTTTCAGATGCCCATGGACGTTTGGCTGGAGCCAGAGTCTTGGGCGGACAATGAAGAGCTGAATGAGGTGGAGGAGCATGAGTCCTTCATCCTCACCAACAAACTGTTTGCCATCTCTCCTGCCAAGGGATGCTTGCAGCCAGGTGACAGAGTGGCAGTAACTTTCACCTACAAGTGAGTTGAGGAGCTGAACTAATAGTGGGAACTACTATTGAAATATACATGTACGCGCATGCATGTGTCTGGTTAGGTTGGTGTGGTGGACTAGTGTGGGATACTGGGGTACATAATTAACCTCGTTCACTTCCCCCTCCTTCCAAGCATGAAGAAATCCTATATGAAACCTTGTGGAACCACTCTACTTCCAATGTTGTTGATGTGGTTGGTGGCTATTTTTAGGTATTCAGACATTGGCGTTCACAAACTCCCTGTTCTGCTGAAGATCAACATGGGCCGAGAGATATTGGTGAGGAACGAGCAGTTTTTATGTGGCATAATTCTTGCAATGACCTCAATTCAGATTTGTTTCATGTCATAGTTGCTATGGTATGGCACTACCATTGAAAGAGGAAAGCCTTTTCTGTACATGAACCCGAAGGACCGTTACCTGGACCCTGCATGTATTGGAAGTCATCGCCACTTCACGCAGGTATATAATACACCAGTGAATGTATTGCTACATAGCCACTTCATGCAGGTATATAATACACCAGTGAATGTATTGCCACATAGCCACTTCATGCAGGTATATAATACACCAGTGAATGTATTGCTACATAGTCACTTCATGCAGGTATATAATACACCAGTGAATGTATTGCTACATAGTCACTTCATGCAGGTATATAATACACCAGTGAATGTATTGCCACATAGCCACTTCATGCAGGTACATAATACACCAGTGAATGTATTGCTACATAGTCACTTCATGCAGGTATATAATACACCAGTGAATGTATTGCTACATAGTCACTTCATGCAGGTATATAATACACCAGTGAATGTATTGCCACATAGCCACTTCATGCAGGTATATAATACACCAGTGAATGTATAGCTACATAGCCACTTCATGCAGGTATATAATACACCAGTGAATGTATTGCTACATAGCCACTTCATGCAGGTATATAATACACCAGTGAATGTATTGCTACATAGTCACTTCATGCAGGTATATAATACACCAGTGAATGTATTGCTACATAGCCACTTCACGCAGTTATATAATACACCAGTGAATGTATTGCTACATAGTCACTTCATGCAGGTATATAATACACCAGTGAATGTACTGCCACATAGCCACTTCATGCAGGTATATAATACACCAGTGAATGTATTGCTACATAGCCACTTCATGCAGGTATATAATACACCAGTGAATGTATTGCTACATAGCCACTTCATGCAGGTATATAATACACCAGTGAATGTATTGCTACATAGTCACTTCATGCAGGTATATAATACACCAGTGAATGTATTGCTACATAGTCACTTCATGCAGGTATATAATACACCAGTGAATGTATTGCTACAAAGTCACTTCATGCAGGTATATAATACACCAGTGAATGTATTGCTACATAGCCACTTCATGCAGGTATATAATACACCAGTGAATGTATTGCCACATAGCTACTTCATGCAGGTATATAATACACCAGTGAATGTATTGCTGCATAGCCACTTCATGCAGGTATATAATACACCAGTGAATGTATTGCTACATAGTCACTTCATGCAGGTATATAATACACCAGTGAATGTATTGCTACATAGTCACTTCATGCAGGTATATAATACACCAGTGAATGTATTGCTACATAGCCACTTCATGCAGGTATATAATACACCAGTGAATGTATTGCTACATAGCCACTTCATGCAGGTATATAATACACCAGTGAATGTATTGCTACATAGTCACTTCATGCAGGTATATAATACACCAGTGAATGTATTGCTACATAGTCACTACATGCAGATATATAATACACCAGTGAATGTATTGCTACATAGTCACTTCATGCAGGTATATAATACACCAGTGAATGTATTGCTACATAGCCACTTCATGCAGGTATATAATACACCAGTGAATGTATTGCTACATAGTCACTTCATGCAGGTATATAATACACCAGTGAATGTATTGCTACATAGCCACTTCATGCAGGTATATAATACACCAGTGAATGTATTGCCACATAGCTACTTCATGCAGGTATATAATACACCAGTGAATGTATTGCTGCATAGCCACTTCATGCAGGTATATAATACACCAGTGAATGTATTGCTACATAGCCACTTCATGCAGGTATATAATACACCAGTGAATGTATTGCTACATAGCCACTTCATGCAGGTATATAATACACCAGTGAATGTATTGCTACATAGCCACTTCATGCAGGTATATAATACACCAGTGAATGTATTGCTACATAGCCACTTCATGCAGGTATATAATACACCAGTGAATGTATTGCTACATAGCCACTTCATGCAGGTATATAATACACCAGTGAATGTATTGCTACATAGCCACTTCATGCAGGTATATAATACACCAGTGAATGTATTGCTACATAGCCACTTCATGCAGGTATATAATACACCAGTGAATGTATTGCTACATAGCCACTTCATGCAGGTATATAATACACCAGTGAATGTATTGCCACATAGCCACTTCATGCAGGTATATAATACATCAGTGAATGTATTGCTACATAGCCACTTCATGCAGGTATATAATACACCAGTGAATGTATTGCTACATAGCCACTTCATGCAGGTATATAATACACCAGTGAATGTATTGCTACATAGCCACTTCATGCAGGTATATAATACACCAGTGAATGTATTGCTACATAGCCACTTCATGCAGGTATATAATACACCAGTGAATGTATTGCTACATAGCCACTTCATGCAGGTATATAATACACCAGTGAATGTATTGCTACATAGCCACTTCATGCAGGTATATAATACACCAGTGAATGTATTGCTACATAGCCACTTCATGCAGGTATATAATACACCAGTGAATGTATTGCTACATAGCCACTTCATGCAGGTATATAATACACCAGTGAATGTATTGCTACATAGCCACTTCATGCAGGTATATAATACACCAGTGAATGTATTGCTACATAGTCACTTCATGCAGGTATATAATACACCAGTGAATGTATTGCTACATAGTCACTTCATGCAGGTATATAATACACCAGTGAATGTATTGCTACATAGCCACTTCATGCAGGTATATAATACACCAGTGAATGTATTGCTACATAGTCACTTCATGCAGGTATATAATACACCAGTGAATGTATTGCTACATAGTCACTTCATGCAGGTATATAATACACCAGTGAATGTATTGCTACATAGCCACTTCATGCAGGTATATAATACACCAGTGAATGTATTGCCACATAGTCACTTCATGCAGGTATATAATACACCAGTGAATGTATTGCTACATAGCCACTTCATGCAGGTATATAATACACCAGTGAATGTACTGCCACATAGCCACTTCATGCAGGTATATAATACACCAGTGAATGTATTGCTACATAGCCACTTCATGCAGGTATATAATACACCAGTGAATGTACTGCCACATAGCCACTTCATGCAGGTATATAATACACCAGTGAATGTATTGCTACAGTGTATGCGACTGGTTGAATTTTTAGTTTCACTTTTGGTAGGGGAGGAGATTTGTACAGCGACAACATTAACAACAAATAATAATAAACTGTGAAAACACAATAACAAATACTATATAATTAGGAGGGAAATTTAATTTGGCAGTTGATGGACAGGAGCACCACCAATTTAATTTCTTCCAATGTAAATTTCGTATGGCTCTATTGAACATAACATTTCTATTATTCATGTTGAAGATGTTTTTATTTTAACGTTGTTGTTGTTGTTGTTGTGTATGAAGGTCGTGCCTCTCTATAATGGCGGGGATACGGAGGCCAGGTACGAGGTGGGGGTGGAGGCTCTGCAGTCTCTGACCAATGTCAGCTACCACGTGCCGCTGATAGAGTGCCTGCAGCCTTATGGCACGATCGGACCCGGACAACGCCTGCTCCTGGAGTTCCTGTTTAGCCCCATAGAAGTTATGAAATATGCAGTAAGTAAGGATGAATCATAGTGAGCCCCTGTCCCCCCCCCCCCACCCCTTCCCTCATATCCTCTTCCCCGGCCAGTAGTTATTGCTATTATTCCAATGGAGAGGAATGCATCAGTGCTTTAGTATACTTTGGGCATATACTAGCATATTACTTGCATATTACTATATTGGGTTATACACTTGATCATTAGAATTGTTAGTATACTCAGGAAATATTAGTATACTTGGGGTATTCACGTGATTGTGAAATATATTCTATATATTTGTTTAATGTTAGTATACTAATTTTAGTATACTCTTGTTAAATATCCTGTACTTGGAGGATACACTTGAATGTTAGTAAACTTGGGAAATACACTTGAATATTAATATAAGTGGCAATATACTAGTATTTTTTTAAACATGGTATACTTAGAGGATATACTTCAAGACTAGTATACTTTGTGAACATTAGTATAGTTGGGGTATCAACCTGGATGTCGGATTATATGCTTGGATGTTAGTATACTTGGGATATATAGAGTTTATGAGTGTAAGTTGGTGGTAAATTTATTTGAATATTAGATTGATGTGCCAATTTTTCTTTCTACCGGGGAGACTATTACCATATCTCTGGTTGGTGGAGGTGTAACTGCAGGTACCACGGAGGTACCGAGAAGTGATGCTCTGGTAAGTACATACACACACGCACATATATATGCCACATACATGCACACACACACACATGCACACATACAGAGAGAGCGAGAGATTGTAAGGTTATAAGGAAAATGTTTTAAAATCCTGTACAGAAGCTATATACCTCTAGATAACTCTGGACCTGATTAGATTAGACCATGTACCATCTTGAGTAAAATAACTCAAGTCCTCAATTAGACTACTCATACTTACATTGCATAATGAGACTAGTAATTGCATTGCACAATAAAACAGAAGAAGTGGATGATCCCTTTGTGGCCAAGGGTGGAAGGAAGAAGGGACAATAAGTTGTCATGAAACTGAAATTGGTGATTTGATACACACATATCCATTTTTTTTAAATCATTCATGCATGCATATTAATTAATTAGTGCACATCCGCAGATATTTTGCACAGTTAGGCAGCTCATGGATATTATATATTAGTTTGACTTTGCCAAAAAAGAAAGGAAGCAAGAATGCACCTTCTTAGACTGCCCCCATTAATTAGGCATTAACCAAACAATTTCTTTTTTAGTTTGTTAACCAAAGGATGCAATACATATATACTGCTGTCTTGCATTTGATGTGTTGTTTTAATCAGGTAAAGGAAAATAAATGGTTGTGCTACAAATAGGGACATTCTTGTGTGACAAGTCATTCACAAACACTTGGTTTTAAATAAAACTTCACTCTCTTTCTCCCTCTCTTTGGGTATAAAATATTTCCTTTTTATAAACTGGTTCTCCATAATAGAGTGGGGTTTTCCCCATGGCATGCTATAATTATAGTGCAGCAGTGTGCCATGCTACTCAAGATTGCCCAGGCTTATAATTATACTAATACTTATTATTATCTGTATAATAATAATACACCTTGTCTGTCCATCCATCAGTCCGTCCATCCGTTAATGTGTCACGGTTATATACATATGCAAATATAAACTATTCCTTCTGGGGAGTCATGCAAATCCTTCTACTCGTCGTGTTCACCACATGTGCATTAATATGGAATGTTATACACATGTGCATTAATGTGGAATGTTATACACGTGCTTTAATATGGAATGTTAAATGTGCATTAATATGGAATGTTATACACATGTGCATTAATATGGAATGTTGTTATACACATGTGCATTAATATGGAATGTTGTTATAGACATGAGCATTAATATGGAATGTTATACACATGTGCATTAATATGGAATGTTATACACATGTGCATTAACATGGTGCACATGTGCATTAATATGGTACACATGTGCATTAATGTTATACACATGTGCATTAATATGGAATGTTATACACATGTGCATTAACATGGTGCACATGTGCATTAATATGGTACACATGTGCATTAATGTTATACACATGTGCATTAATATGGAGTCCTGAAAAAAGTGACTGCAGAATAGAGGAGAGCTGGCAGCAGGTGTGATTTAGGGTGTGGCTAATATCATCACTCTACCTAGGGAGGTATGAAGTACAGAGTTATTGATGCCGTACAATGACAAAATCAAAACTGCTCAAACAGTAATTTTGTTTAGGGGGGGGGGGGGCTCTCTAGACCTATTTTCTTCTAGCTCATGTGGAGGGCTTCTCACTTCACTCAAATTTTGCTTCTATGCTCGCAAATAAAAGAATGAAAATTTATAGTAGCAATGTTTAAACACCCAAATCTTAGGCTTCATTTGCTCCTGAGGCAGTATGGGGTGGGGAGGGGGGAGAGGGAGGGTTCAGCCTCACTTGCAAACTTCTGGAGTTATGCGAGCTCCAACATAGTTCATGTAGTTCGTTGTTCCATGTTGCATAAAGTGCACATGCAGGGATATACCTTGACAAAATGGATGACAATGCCAAGTGACATACAATGGTGTATTCTAGATTTAAACAACCTAAGAACAAACCCGAGGCCATTACTGGCCATGCACCATCATTGGCAGCTCTGGGGAGGGGGGGGAGGGGTGGAAGAAATTGACTGATATTCTGTTTATTAGTGCAGAATTATTATCATTGCCACCACATCTATTATTATTTATTATTTTATTAGCATGCTACCACATCTATTATTATTTATTGTTGTTATTATCATGGCCACCATATCTATTATTATTTATTATTATTATTAGCACGCTACCACATCTTATTATTATTTATTGTTGTTATTATCATGGCCACCATATCTATTATTATTTATTATTATTATTAGCATGCTACCACATCTTATTATTATTTATTGTTGTTATTATCATGGCCACCATATCTATTATTATTTATTATTATTATTAGCATGCTACCACATCTTATTATTGGCATTGCTACCACATATATTATTATTTATTATTATTATTAGCATGCTACCACATCTATTATTATTTTATTATTATTAGCATTGCTACCACATATAATAGATGTGGTAGCATGCTAATAATGCTACCACATCTATTATTATTTATTATTATTATTAGCATTGCTACCACATCTATTATTATTGTATTATTGCTTCTACTTTTCCCCCCTCATTGATGTCTAGTGCAAGCACATCCCAACATCGGATAGCATTCTGGATCTCAAGCAAATGGCTAGTCTGTCTGAGAGTAGCTTGCCCTTCAAAACTATCCCTCAGTTTGCCATCATCCAGAGAATGGTGTTCGTCAACAACACATCTACACACACTCTGTCCTACTTCTGGGAAGCAGAGTCTCATATGTTGAATGAGGTAGAAATTGTGTGTGTTCATTTTCTTTTAGCAAAGTAAATAGTTTAGTAAAGGGGTATACAAGTGATCTAGCAAAGTGAAGGTGTAAAGTAGGTGAAAGCATAACCAAGGTGTTAATGTGAACAAGGTGAAGGTGTGAGGAAAATGAAGGCATAAGCAAGGTGACGTCGTGACCAAAGGGAAGGTGTTGTGAAAATGAAGTTATGACGAGGTTAAAGTGTTTGAGAGGTAAAGGTGTGAACAAGGTCAAGGTGTGACATGGTCAAGGTGTCGTCAGTAAAGTGAAAGTGTAAGAAGAGTGAAGCTGTGAGCAAGGTCTAAATGTGAGTTAAGTGGTGTGAGCGAGGTGAAGGTGTGACAAAGTGATGGTCTTGGTGAGGAAAGGTGCAAGCAATGTATTACGAAGGTTTAGGTATGGGGGAATGTGTGAGCCAAGATTGAAGACACGTGCAATTGAAGTTAGATGACGTACTTGTTGAATATTTACAATAAATATTTTCATCATAAGTTTGGACCTGTATTGCCATGCACATGATAATTACACACATGGTGGATTATAGGTAGGTATAAAATTCTTGTTGTCTGATGTATATATATATTTAGTTTGTTATATAAATACATATTGTGTGCTATCATTTAGTAATCACTTCTTAGTTTATGGCTATGTTAGTTAATTAGGACAGATATTGAACTTAAATCCGACCAATATAAATTTACTAAAATATATATTTATGTGTTAACAGGTCATAACAGTGGACCCGGTAAAGGACTTCGTCCAACCAGGAAAAAGTGCTGCTTGTAAAGTGGTTTTCTTTGCTCAACACCCACCTGCCAATTACACATTTGATCTTATTTGCAATGTGAGTGTAAAAGTTCATATCTTGTCACTGCTTGAACATGTGCAGCTGGCCCACATGTTGTGGGATGGGCCTAGCTGTCCCACATGTGGCATGGACCTAGCTGTGCCACATGGTGTGACATGTACCTATATAGCTGTCATCCACATGGCGTGGCATGGGCCTAGCTGTCCCACATGGCGTGGCATGGGCCTAGCTGACCCACATGGTGTGGCATGGGCCTAGCTGTGCCACATGGTGGAGCATGGGCCTAGCTGTCCCACATGCTGTGGCATGGGCCTAGCTGTCCCACATGTTGTGGCATGGGCCTAGCTGTCCCACATGCTGTGGCATGGGCCTAGCTGACCCACATGGTGTGGCATGGGCCTAGCTGTCCCACATGTTGTGGCATGGGCCTAGCTGACCCACATGCTGTGGCATGGGCCTAGCTGTCCCACATGGCGTGGCATGCCTAGCTGTCCCACATGGTGGAGCATGGGCCTAGCTGTCCCACATGTTGTGGCATGGACCTAGCTGTCCCACATGTTGTGGCATGGGCCTAGCTGACCCACATGGTGTGGCATGGGCCTAGCTGTCTCACATGTGGCATGGACCTAGCTGTCCCACATGTTGTGGCATGGGCCTAGCTGTGCCACATGGTGTGGCATGGGCCTAGCTGTCCCACATGTTGTGGCATGGGCCTAGCTGACCCACATGGTGTGGCATGGGCCTAGCTGTCCCACATGTTGTGGCATGGGCCTAGCTGACCCACATGCTGTGGCATGGGCCTAGCTGTCCCACATGGCGTGGCATGGGCCTAGCTGTCCCACATGGTGGAGCATGGGCCTAGCTATGCCACATGCTGTGGCATGGGCCTAGCTGTCCCACATGTTGTGGCATGGACCTAGCTGTCCCACATGTTGTGGCATGGGCCTAGCTGACCCACATGGTGTGGCATGGGCCTAGCTGTCTCACATGTGGCATGGACCTAGCTGTCCCACATGTTGTGGCATGGACCTAGCTGTGCCACATGCTGTGGCATGGACCTAGCTGTGCCACCACATGCTGTGGCATGGACCTAGCTGTGCCACATGCTGTGGCATGGACCTAGCTGCTGAAGAAGCATTTATGTCGCTAACTGTTGTACAATAAACTGGCCAACGGTCTCTTTCTCTGTATGTGTGTGCATGCATGCATGTAGTTGTTAATTTGTGTGTGAAAAGTTTCATACGGGATTTGGGTTGGGGCAGAAAAGTGTCGAACTTATAATTTTTCCATGCTCAGTTTTAGCATCCCATTGTATATGAACCTTTGAAATGGACAAAGTCACATCAACCTTGCTGACTCATGAGAGTCGCAATTGAAGGCTTGGAACACACTTTAGTAGATTTTAGTAGTACAAATTTGGCAAAGAGAATTATAATGCAGTCTATTTATTGCCAAGTTCACTCTACCCTTGTCACTGTTCATTAACTGCTATAGCAGCAGTTAATACAAAATGACAATTATCATATGAAAAATTCTGTGTCGGGGGGAGGGGGGATCAAGTTCCCTCACCCCTTGCACAAAACCCTGGTGTGTATTCAGGTGATAGTCTTGATTAGAGTGTGACGAAATTTGAAATTACAATCTGTCTGAAGTGAAGTTATATCTGCACACATGTGCCTGAAATTAGATTATTATTTGTTTGTTTGTACTTGTTTATCATTAAATTGTCTATTCCTATATTATATTAATTATATTTGTTTGTGGTTGATTGGCAGGTGAATGATGAAAGTGAACTAGAAGCATATGAAGAAGCTCAGTCAGAGTGGCACAAAAAGGAAGAAGAAAAGAGACATTTGATGGTTATTGAACACAAGCCCCACAGCTCCAGCCATGTATGTGGTTTAGTTCTGTATGCATGGCCTGGGTATACACCCCATAGCTCCAGCAATGTATGTGGTTTAGTTCTGTATGCATGGCCTGGGTATACACCCCATAGCTCCAGCAATGTATGTGGTTTAGTTCTGTATGCATGGCCTGGGTACACACCCCATAGCTCCAGCAATGTATGTGGTTTAGTTCTGTATGCATGGCCTGGGTATACACCCCATAGCTCCAGCAATGTATGTGGTTTAGTTCTGTATGCATGGCCTAGGTACACACCCCATAGCTCCAGCAATGTATGTGGTTTAGTTCTGTATGCATGGCCTGGGTATACACCCCATAGCTCCAGCAATGTATGTGGTTTAGTTCTGTATGCATGGCCTAGGTATACACCCCATAGCTCCAGCAATGTATGTGGTTTAGTTCTGTATGCATGGCCTGGGTATATACCCCATAGCTCTAGCAATGTATGTGGTTTAGTTCTGTATGCATGGCCTAGGTATACACCCCATAGCTCCAGCCATGTATGTGGTTTAGTTCTGTATGCATGGCCTAGGTATACACCCCATAGCTCCAGCAATGTATGTGGTTTAGTTCTGTATGCATGGCCTGGGTATACACCCCATAGCTCCAGCAATGTATGTGGTTTAGTTCTGTATGCATGGCCTAGGTATACACCCCATAGCTCCAGCAATGTATGTGGTTTAGTTCTGTATGCATGGCCTGGGTATACACCCCATAGCTCCAGCAATGTATGTGGTTTAGTTCTGTATGCATGGCCTGGGTATACACCCCATAGCTCCAGCAATGTATGTGGTTTAGTTCTGTATGCATGGCCTGGGTATACACCCCATAGCTCCAGCAATGTATGTGGTTTAGTTCTGTATGCATGGCCTGGGTATACACCCCATAGCTCCAGCAATGTATGTGGTTTAGTTCTGTATGCATGGCCTGGGTATACACCCCATAGCTCCAGCAATGTATGTGGTTTAGTTCTGTATGCATGGCCTGGGTATACACCCCATAGCTCCAGCAATGTATGTGGTTTAGTTCTGTATGCATGGCCTGGGTATACACAGCATGTTCCAGTTAGCAGCACATGAAGGGGGAAAAGCTGATATGAACCCTTCGGGAACAGCTTTGCTTTGTGGAACTTCGTTCAAATATTCACTTTCTCTGATTCTCTCTATCTCAATACACCTTTATCAAGTGTGAACATTTTTCTTATTACAAGTTAATTCTGACAGGTGAAGAAAAAGGTGTCCAATAGTGAGGAGCATCAGATTAATGGCAAAGAGAATGCATCCAACGCAGTCAACATAACTGAAATGACTTACAAGGAGTGGCAGAATGTGTAAGCATGTTCCGCATTAAGCCTGGGGCATTGTGCTCTATTAATGGGAAACCATTCCATAGTAGTTGAGAATATTTGATCATGTCAAAAGAACTGTAACTATATATATATATATATATATATATATAGGGACTTGTCCAAGCGCAGCACCAGACGACCCTCAGATTTCACAAAGCCTGTCAACAATGAGGTAAGTTCATGTGCCTGCTTGCACACTTCTTGTTAGTAAGATCTGTCCGATGTTTTATAGGTTTTGATATCTAATTAAATGTAGCATGCAATAACAACAGCAACAGCATTAAGAATAACAACAATAAAATGAGTGAAATACGAACAATAATAAGAAGAATAACAACAAGAATGGCAACAGAACAACAACAACACTGCACCTGGAGAGACACGAGCGTTTGCAGAAGTATTATCATTACTATTATTGTTAAAATCACCTTCTCAATAATCAACTTCAAATTGTATTCACTCGACTTTTCGACTAGATGCTCCAGCCTTTATCAAGGCTAGAGCATCTAGTTGAAACATCGAGTGAATGCAATTTGAAGTGATTATTGAGAAGGAGATTTTAATGTTATGTCAACTGAGAGTTCATCAAGAGATTATTATTGTTGTCTTTTGGGGTTTTTTGTTTTTGTTTTTAACAAATGGATGCATGAAAATAGCTACTACAGGTCTAGGTTATTGTTACTAAAAAAAAGTGTTTGTGAGGGCCTTCTTTGTCGTAGTTGGGAAATGGGCAGGAAATAATAACACCAATAAATTTAAAAGACTGGTCACTACAGCTCAATAATTTCTGCAAACTGCTTTGCTGTGTAATTTGTGAGCCATCGTCGTCAATGTGGAAGACCATGCACAGGTATATAATGGCCTACAATACCAAGTGTCATGCCATAGTAACAAGAGAACAAATATAAGCACCACCTTATTTCTGATTTATAAACAAGGCAAGATTTAATAAAAAAATATTGGATACTTGTTGAAACTACACTTTGCCCATGTAAACGACAGCCATTTAAGGATCCTTTACCTAACCCATAAATACTAGTAGTAAAATGTATATAAATGCTGAGAAATGGTGCGATGGAGTCGACGGGATTTTTTTTTGATCCCCTCACTTGAAATCTTATATTGCTCTAGACCTTTCCCATAACTGAAGGTCTAGTATAATCTGTACCTTAAAGATTCCAAACTAGTACAAAGTTAAAGCTAGAGCCAGTTCAGATATTATCCAGATTGGCAGTAACGATCATTTTCTGTGTAGCAATTTCTGTGTAGCAAACCCATTGTATTTAAGGTGATATCACACCTCCATATATAGCTGGAACATGCTGATAAATTTAGTAGCTATGACAGAATTAAACTCCAGCATCCTTTCGTCAGCTATTAATCATGCATCCCATTCTCGCTAACCTGTGCAGCCAGTTTTCTTTCTGTAGCTTCAAATCTGCTTCCTTTTTTCTTTGATCCACCTCTTTACCATTCCTGGTTTACATGAGCCCACATTATTTAAGGCGAGTGACCTGTTCATATTTTCCGAGAATGATGTCAATACCAAATTTTCCACCCAACTCCTCTCCCCACTGAAGGCTTGCTCCGCTTGCCAAATAATGAGCTCCAAAATTTTAAATGCGGTATAACATTGATGAACTCTAAATTTGATCTTCATTATATTTATAGGTAAAGGGTCGTGTCAGTTACATCGGTTAAAAAAAAATATAACAATGTTGTTGTTGTTGTTTTTGTCAAGAAGTCCCCTACAAGAAAGTCCCCTACAAGAAACTGCTCAGGAGTAGTCTAGAATTAACCTATCGAAGATATCATTTAGACTATAACATTTATTACTCCAGTATTTTTATTACTCCAGTATTTACACATAATACGTGGCCTCTGCTGTTAAATTTTGTCACAAGAGTAAGCTTCTGAGGGGGAAAAACCTGATCACTTCTTAGCAAAAAAAATTGTATATAGCGTAGCTTAGCTGGACTAAATATAGCACAGTGATGATATTTCACTGATTTTCAGCTGTTTTGCTGAATCGAGAAATAGATTTGTTGAGAATTGAGTCTTGTAATAGTGATGAGGACACGTTGTACGTAGGGATGTGTGGTTAAAAAGTAGATAGATAGATAGAGTGAAAGCTACGAATAGTTGACATGCTCAGGATCTAGCATTTTGTCCTTTGTCAAGAGGTGGTCTTCTTTCAGAGGTTATTTTCTGTAGAGTATTGCATACAAGGGCACTTTTAGACTGTCCTTTTGGGGGGAGGGTTTTGTTCTTTCAGAGTAATTTTATCAGCAGTTTCACTGTGTGTGGATACATAGTTAGATAAAAGATCTTGAAGATGAACTTCGCAGTTTTTATCTTTGGGGTTGCCTATTTTCTACTTTCGCGAAGGACTCACGGCACACTGAAAGTAGTTTGGGACTTAAAATCGACCGACACTACCACTTGGAAACCAAGGAGCTGAGATTTTTTTGTGTGTTTTGGAATCTGCCAATTTAAAATTGGGGTCAAGCAAATATGGGGAATGCTACCACATTCACCAGTATTCTAGCAATTTACTGTAATTCCTTGAAATTCCTTTTAAAGCTACCGACTGATAGTCTCATGACCAATATCTAAAAATGGGTTCATATGTCATTAGTTGTGTAAGTACAGGAGTGACAATTACATGTGTACATGCATGCTAGCCCAAAGAACTCTAGTGTAGGTGATGATTCCTATTTCATGGTCGAACACCACACACATTCAATAACAATTATCTTGCTTCCACCTTTATACAAAACAATATTTAAAGGTATTTGAAGGCATGAAAACAAAAAATTGCCATGGAATGTATACACATATCTTGCTAGCTAAAAGACTGTTTTGGGGCTAGCGCTTGCAGGCATGCTTCACATGTATACATCAGCCACAGGCATTACCCCTAGCTCCCTGATCTCTCCCTCCCTGGGTCCTCTGTGTGAATACCCATTGAGGATATTGAAACACTGAGAGATGGAAAGTGCCGAGAGAAATGTTACACTAATCAACCCTGTATCTGCCCTTGTTTGGCTGTTTTAAAGCTTTTGGGGCATGTCATGTCCAGGAGGCATTGCCTACAGTCTTCCTACGGCCAAACTAGGACAGATACGACCAGGGGAGATTTGACCATGGCAGGAGCATAGGCAGCAGGGTTTACTTGACCATGGCAGGAGCATAGGCAGCAGGGGAGACTAGGGTTTACTTGACCATGGCAGGAGCATAGGCAGCAAAGGAGACTATGGTTTACTTGACCATGGCAGGAGCATAGGTAGCAGGGGAGACTAGGGTTTACTTGACCATGGCAGCAGCATAGGCAGCAAGGGGAGACTAGGGTTTACTTAACCATGGCAGGAACGTAGGCAGCAGGGGAGACTAGGGTTTACTTGACCATGGCAGCAGCATAGGCAGCAAGGGAGACTAGGGTTTACTTAACCATAGCAGGAACGTAGGCAGCAGGGGAGACTAGGGTTTACTTGACCATGGCAGGAACGTAGGCAGACTGCAGATAACGCACCCTGGACATGGCATGCCCCCAAAAGCTTTGACAGATAGAGAGATAGACAGAAGGGCTAAAAGAAATACTAGTAGAGATATATGCATATTTGTTTGCATTTGTTTTTCCTCAGATGCCAGTTAGACCCAAGCCTCTGTTGCTATACTTGAGTGTCAAAGCAAAGGTGCTCTCTATTCCAGACTATGTCAAGCTCCATGGGAACCTTGAAGATTTTTATATCGACTATAGTTTACTTGCTCCCAAGGAAAGCACTGTTCAGGCCATACAACAAGATGAACTCCATTGCCTAACATTTGTATTGAATCAAGTATTGAGGTATGTTTTTTAACCTATAATAAACTTACCATAATTATGTCATCAAATGTACCACACGCAGTCGTTACTATTTTGATGCGAAAAATGTGTGCACTCAATTAGACCAGACTCTCCCATCTATAATTGCAATGTGCATGCTCGTCACAAGTAAAACAAAGCTGGCATTACTAACATACAATTATGTGGTGTCTGAATCAATGAGCAGAATTGCTGAGGGACATTCATCTAAGGAGCCAATGAAACGATCACCAAAAGCCGTTGAATTTCTCAGAAAAGGGTATCATTCACTGCAAGTCTAGGCAGGTGGCAGTCAGGAGCCACAACTATTGCCGATGAGATTACCAAATCACAGGAAGTATAGAGAGGCTAGTGATGATCCCTTCACAGGTAATGAAGCCGACTTAGAAGAGGAGGGAACTCGAGTAGATAACAAATAGTTACACTAACAATAGCTATTGTCATGCAATTGAAATAAATCTATTATGCGGAGATGGCTGCCGAATGCTAGCAAAAATGTTAGTTACAATAAAAAGATAATGTTATTATGTCATTATATGATAGCATGCCAAGATTGGATTATGTAATATCATTTCAAATGGCAAAGGGGTTTCTAACTTGCATGGGTAGAGTTGTGTTTTCTACAAGTCCATCTATTTGTTCCGAAATTTAATTTAAAAAATGAAAGAGAATAGAAGAAACAGTTGAATTTTGTTTTTAGTGTTAAAAAATTATTTATGCTTTATGCTACTCTTTATATAATGATTGCAGAGAAATGTTGAATGACGACAACTTCCAAGAATCCTTGAATCAGATCAAAGACGAGCCAATGATGTACTTCAATCAATTTTCAAGCAAGTCCAAAGCTGTTCAAAGTTCAGCGTCGAAAACCCAAGGCACTGAAGTAGCAGCTGATAAACTGATTCCCACAAGGCACGAGTCTAGTCATGATGAATCCTCTGCAAAGCACCAATCTCCAGGGCAGTTTCAAACTTTTGAAGGAGATGATGGTACTCATGGAAGAAAATCTAGAAAAGGATTGATGTAAGGCATACCAGTGTGTGTAGGAGACTTCATGATTTTGTTACACCTAATGACTATTTCTACCGGACTTGTACTTACAACAGTCCCCCCCCAAAACAAATCTCAGCTAAGACTCACTTTGACAGCCTTTTCAGTGTAGATTGTGCCTTCTGCTGCTTTTTGCACCAGAAATGTCCAGCGTGCCTTGAATCCTTTGCTAAAATATTGAACTGGCACGCTTAAAAACAGCGGCAGGAAAAATAGTTCCCACTGCTCTCTTTTTTTTCTTCACTAGACATAATTTTTGTAATTGTATAAAAGGTCTGGCTGGATATCTTACCAAAGTTGCTGTGGTATGCAACACCCACCAGTTTCTGCCTCTAATATAATATAGCCATGTTGGTAAAGGATATCTCAAATACCACTAAAATGTGAGGTCATCACTGAAGAGAAGTCGGCATTAGCACGATACGGATGAGTGATGACAACAGTTGTTTGTACATACTGTATACTCGATCTCGATCTTCTCATAGTCAGGCTGCTGGGAAATTGAAATTGAATATCCCAATTGATAGCCTTGTTGTTGAGCGTGGTAAAATTTGAACACCAACCAACCACAGGAATGCTAATTATCGCTGACTTTCTCAATAATTAACTTGAAATTTAGCTAGTCTCTCGACCTTTTGGCTAAAGTATCTAGGTGAAATTTCAAGAGAGTAAATTTCAATATTGAAAATGCCATTGCAATTCGCTGTCAACTGAGAGTTTGTTAATTTTTGTAGTTACTGGTTGACCGCAGACATAATTTTAACCTTTCAAGCAGTTCACATAATAGATACATACAATAAGCTGCAGTTTGGTATGAGAGTAGCTCCATTGAGGTAAGCAAACAAATAGACTCATATCTACGACAAAACTTATAACAAGAAATCCCAGGATTATTTTGTTTCTCAATTAGCAAAGGGATCGTAGACATGGTGCCTCTGCATCTTTCTTTATTGGACAAGTTGCAGTAAAAGAAAATTCATGGCAGCAATTATGACCACCAGCCATGTTTTTAAGCTTGCTCAACACCTCAAATCTGGAAGACAGTTTTCTGACTCAAACATAACGTCTTCTAGACATGCGGGAAGGAAAATAATCAGGAGTTCAGCATGCACGGTTCATTTATTGTCAAATGTCCAACACATTGCTTTAACCCTTTCACTGGCAGATTTACGGAGGACTTTTTACACAAAAATTGACACAATTTCACATTATTTTTTTATAGAGGACCACATGAAGACAAGTACCCAACAACTATATATCAGGTGATAGCTGATGCATGAAGGGACGTTATGGTAAATTTTAGACAAACCACAGAAATGTGAATATTGTTATAAGAGACAGTAAGTAAAATAAAAGGGTTTATATCGGGTTTATATCATCTCAATTTCATATTACACATGAAACCAGCAATGATAGCCGGTCAACTTTTGGTCAACAACAACTGTTTGTCAACAACAATTTTTTGGTTGATTATAACAAACCACAATAATAAACCACAAAGATGTGAATATCATTATAAGTTGAAAAAGGCTATTTCAGCTCGGTTTCAATCACATGAAATCAGCTAGTCAACGTTTGGTCAACAACAACTATTTGTCAAAAACATTTTTATAACAAACCACAAAGATGTGAATAGCATAACAAAGAGGAAGTAAGGGCTAGGGTCCATAGTACTACTGAAAAATAAATAAAAGTATGTGCAAAGTGTGCATAACATAATTATAAATAAATATAGATAAAAAATAAAAGGGCAATGCTTGGCACTGTGAAGGTCTGCATGTTCAGCATAACTCAGACAAACACATGCTACATTATAAAAAAATATATATATATATAATAATATATACCTCTCCTCCAACCCTGTCTTCTCCTCTGCTGCTTCCTCATCCTCCTCCAGGTCCATGAGTGAAACTACCTTCCAAGGAGGAAATAGTTCTTATTATTATGCTAGTTACTAGGCTTTACTAGGCTTTACTAGGCTTTACTATACAACTCTTATCTATTCTTACCTTGGGGGAAGTCTTCATGATCATCGCTATCATCTGAAGCTTCGCTTGGCAGAGTAGGGAGACCTATACTTTGAATACTTGCTTCGTGGTCGGTGCCAACAGCTTCTGTTATAGCTGCCATAGCATCACCGTCAACTACGCCACTTCCCAGGTAAGCACAGGCACCTTCTTCCTCTTCCTCACTAACGTCAATCTCGGACAGGCTGAAGTCATCCTCAAATAGAAAGTGACAAGTCTTAACGCTTCGTCTCTACAAAAGCGGGTCGCCATTTCTTCTTCGAGACCGGGAATGAACCGGAAGTGATGTTTTCTGGCACGTTTACTTCCCTTTCCTCATTCCGTATTTTCTAGATATTCAGGGGTATATTAGAGGCGTGCTTTAGGCATACTCGTGCAATTTTTTAAGTTTATACCGTGAACGGTTAATTTTTTACGAATTTTTTCATCACGACTAATCAGTTTTCGCGACTTAAGTCGCTTATGCCAGTGAGAGGGTTAAAGCACATCCTTATTTCTGTGTAAAGAAGCAAGCAGATCTATGTACCCAACTTATGAAATTCATGTTTCGGAAAAGATTAGCATAGTTTGATAATTAGGTTGCTGCTTGGTGCTATATAGATGGACCACCTGTTCATAACATTTAGTTTTCCACAAAAATATTTTATGACTGGGCACTCCAACCTAGGTGAAAGGAAAACAGCTCCCACAAGCATCTGAAACATGTCTCTGCCTGCAGTGTGAAACTACGATCAACAGAGGGTGTGTAGGATTAACTGCAATTGATAGATGCAAAACAAGGACTTCACTAATGGCTATCTCGGAATGGAAACAGTTAGCCATGTAGTTGCTTGAATTCCATCCATTTTTTCGACTTTTACAATGATGACTTATGATAGAAAGCTGCTGGTATGCTTGCCTTTAGCTACCTTGTGTCCTGGTATATATAGTGTTGTTCTATCTCAGCCACACTCGATCCATTCCACAGCTCTTAAGATGCCCGGCACTGGTTGTTGTAGGTGGTGAGTGGCAGAGCAGTGCTCATCATTATGAGCAGAGTAGAGATGGATTTGAAACTCATTGAGTGCTAGAAGCTGAAATAAATAGGGGGGAGGCGAGAGTGTGAGGTGATAAAGTCTTTACCAAAATAGGTGACTTGGAGTATATGAATGTCATTCGTAGCACTTTTATTTAAACATAATTAGGAACATTTGTCTAACTTTCCCTATAACACACATTATAAGTATTTTCTGATATGTATGTATGTATCTGTGATGCAGCTGTCTTATGGAAATGCAGTCGGTGACAGAAGCAGTTATGGAAGAAACGCTACGAAATATTCTAGCTGAAATAGATTCTAGCGAACTGACTATCAACATGGTCATTTTTAATTCCTGAAGTGTCGTTGTATTAAGCCACCCCATAACAATTGTCATGTAACTGGTATTGTATGATCTATACTAGCCACTTATTTGATGTGTGCACCTTATAAATAGCATTGAATACAATATATAAGTCGTACAGCTTAAAACAGAAAGATTTGTCAGAAGAAGACTGTCATCAAGTCATAAAATCATGACCCATATAAATATTAATGATGCATATAATTTATAAGAAACCTGAGAGCTCCATAAAAAGATTTAAAAAATAAATTTCAATCCTCAGCCAAATAACACTAATAGCATATGCATTACAAGCACATGGAAACGCCTTCATGGACACAACCTGCTAACACTCCAAGTTTCGTCCCCCACATGCTTGAAGCAGATTCTGTCGTGAAGCCTTGTCGTATGACCCTGCCAGAACTCAAAATAGTGAGGTTCCAGCACATAGCCACCCCAGTTGCAAGGCTTGGGAATATCACTATTCTCGTGACATTCAAGACAATCCTTCAACTTTGTCTCAAGTTCGTCTCTTGTGCCTACCTGTTGACTCTGAAGACTAATGGAGGCACTGGCTTGGCTGACTTTAGGCCTCATTCTAAAGTATTTTGTCGACTCTTCATCCGAAATCTGTTTCACAGTCCCTTCCACTCGTACCTGGCGGTGAATATCTCGCCAATAAAAAAGGAGGCATGCATTCGGATTTTGGCTCAATTCTTTGCCTTTTCTGCTCTGGTAATTTGAATAAAATATAAAACCTTGTGATGAGAAGGACTTCAAGAGTACGTATCGGCTCGAGGGTTTGCCGTCTAGGGTACAAGTTGACAAGCACATGGAGTTGGGCTCAACGATGTTTGCATGGCTTGAAGCTTCCTTGTACCACTTAGTGAAGAAGGTAAAAGGATCGGAAAATGAACCAACTTCAGCATCGGAGAGGACATCACTCTTGTATGGGATTCGTGCCTGAGACATATCCATGATTCTGCAGTTAAGAGTGGAAGAGTATATTCAATCAAAATGGATTCCTTTATTCAGTGGGTAAATAATATAGCGATCAGCCACAGGACCTCGCATATGACATCATACTTGCACAAATTAAAATCTGTACTGTCAATTTGCAATGATTCAGATAGCAATTGAAACACTCTGCCCTTTGCTTCATCTGACATATAGCCCACCAGCTCTAACTATATGTTTGTTTCATTAGAGCATGTCAGCAACAACCCTTATCATTACACAGAGGTAATGGGATTGGAAACTAGCATGTGTAATAGGAATATCAATGTGGCGAATGAAATTTGTTTTGCTGACACAGTCATCATGATCTCTTGAGTATGTACCTAAAGTAACCCCATGCATAGCTACATATATTATACATCCTTCTTGAAGGGGCAGTTGGGATATTAAAGCCCAGGCTTAAAAATAATAATAATAATAATAATAATAATAATAATAATAATAATAATAATAATAATAATAATAATAATAATAATAATAATAATAATAATAATAATAATAATAATAATAATAATAATAATAATAATTAATAATAATAATAATAATAATAATAATAATAATAATAATAATAATAATAATAATAATAATAATAATAATAATAATAATAATAAATAATAATAAAATTTAAAATAATTTTTTTTTTTAATAATAAAATAATAAACAATAAAATAAAAAATTAAAATTAAATAAATAATAATAATAATAATAAATAATAAAAAATAAAAAATAAATAAAACAAACAATAAAATTTAAAAAATAAATAAATTATAATCTTTCTTGACATCACAAAAAAGACATCACAATGCAGGCAAGCTCTAGTTATACTTGCCTTCCTTCTGGTTGCTAAAATACTAAAAGCAAGACATGAACATGGTCCATCTTGCTGACAGGGTAATGCAGGTTATGTTGTGCCTGGCATTGGTACAGCCACAACAACTACCTCTCTGTGTACTGTGCTTATTTATGGCTATGTAGTGGCCACTCTAGAGGGTACATTTGCTAACCTACATGCACCTTGACGATTTTCAATCCAAAATTACATAAGTCAATCTCAGAGAATTTTTTTTAAATGCTTGTGGAAGGACCCGCACACACTCAGTACCCACTATTCCATGCTTTAAAGTAGCATAAGTTATATTCTCCCCCCCCCCCCCCCCCCCACCACACCACACCATGAATGAGTATGTATGAACCATGAACCATAGTGGGCCATTTCTTATACATGGAAGTGCAGACTTGTTCCATTTAACTTCTGCCACACACTGTGGGCTAATGAAAGAATACTTGATCTCGGAGGTACGAAAAATAGTAGACATGGCCATGAATTTACTTATTCTTAGCCCTGCCCATGTTGAGCTCATCACGACAAAGCAGGATTTGAGGTTCAATGAGCTTCAGTCATGGTCTCTCCCAGCTTTGTAGATGGCATGAGATTGTGTTAGGTTTGTGTTAATAACTTTTGTGCCACTTTTTAACTGACTGAAGAGTTAGATTTTCAGGAGAGAAAAATATACCAAAGCTCAGCACATCAAAAATTCTGAAAAAATGACACTCACAAATTCAATACATGTGCTACACCTTTCCAAATAAATTGCGAAAATAAAATAATTTTGTATATAACTGGCAACAGCACAATGACCTTCAACCTTATTGGAATGGAATTGACAATGCTCCTGTTGAACCAGATACTATAATGCTATTCAGGATTAGGTGCTAATCACGTGCGCCTGTAGGCACAGTACGAATTGTACAAGCTACCCATATTTCAGGCCTTTCCAACAGTGAAGAAGGAGCAAAGAAATAGGGGAGTTTCTCGGTCTTGGTGTTTAGTATGGTTCATTTCCTCTAGACAATGGACCACATGTACATGTATGTACAGGTTGCATTAGAACACTTTCATCTGTATACATGTACATGTATGTAGCCATGGCATGAGTTTCTAGTGTAACTGCTGGCTAGGTAGAGGAAGTTGAGGGCACTGTGAAAAACTGAGGATAGCTAAGTTAACTTGACATGTGCACTAGTGGTCACAGCTTGACATGTGCACTAGCTTGACATGTGCACTAGTGGTCACAGCCTGACATGTACACTAATGGTCACAGCTTGACATGTGCACTAGTGGTCACAGCTTGACATGTGCACTAGTGGTCACAGCCTGACATGTGCACTAGTGGTAACAGCCTGACATGTGCACTAGTGGTCACAGCCTGACATGTGCACTAGTCACAGCTTGACATGTGCACTGGTGGTCACAGCTTCACATGTGCACTAGTGGTCACAGCTTGACATGTGCACTAGTGGTCACAGCTTGACATGTGCACTAGTGGTCACAGCCTGACATGTGTACTAGTGGTCACAGCTTGGCATGTGCACTAGTGGTCACAGCTTGACATGTGCACTAGTGATCACAGCTTGACATGTGTACTAGTGGTCACAGCTTGACATGTGCACTGGTGGTCACAGCTTCACATGTGCACTAGTGGTCACAGCTTGACATGTGCACTAGTGGTCACAGCTTGACATGTGCACTAGTGGTCACAGCCTGACATGTGTACTAGTGGTCACAGCTTGACATGTGCACTAGTGGTCACAGCCTGACATGTGCACTAGTGGTCACAGCTTGACATGTGCACTAGTGGTCACAGCCTGACATGTGCACTAGTGGTCACAGCTTGACATGTGCACTAGTGGTCACAGCTTGACATGTGCACTAATGGTCACAGCCTGACATGTGCACTAGTCACAGCTTGCATGTGCCTAGTGGTCACAGCTTGCATGTGTACTAGTGGTCACAGCTTGACATGTGAACTAGTGGTCACAGCTTGACATGTGCACTAGTGGTCACAGCCTGACATGTGCACTAGTGGTCACAGCTTGCATGTGCCTAGTGGTCACAGCTTGACATGTGAACTAGTGGTCACAGCTTGACATGTGCACTAGTGTGGTCACAGCCTGACATGTGTACTAGTGGTCACAGCTTGATATGTGTACTAGTGGTCACAGCTTGACATGTGCACTAGTGGTCACAGCTTGACATGTGCACTAATGGTCACAGCCTGACATGTGCACTAGTGGTCACAGCTTGACATGTACACTAGTGGTCACAGCTTGACATGTGCACTAGTGGTCATAGCTTGACATGTGCACTAGTGGTCACAGCTTGACATGTGCACTAGTGGTCACAGCTTGACATGTGCACTAGTGGTCACAGCCTGACATGTTATCTAGTTTGTAATTGTGCATGTTTGTTTTTAAAAAAGTTGCTTAATTAAGGGGCTTGCTTCTTTGGTATACTTTTCTCTTCCCAGTCACATCTTGAAAACTTACTAGCCCTAGCCCTAGCTCTAGCCCTAGCTCTAGCCCTAACTCTAGCCCTTGCTCTAGCCCTAGCCCTAGCTCTAGCCCTAGCTCTAGCTGAAGTTTCAAAACACAGAGAAAGTCATTCCAAGCGGTGATCTATTGGCTTGAACTACAGAATAGAAGAGAGTTTTGTAGCCAGTGATGAGCCCAGGCTGTGTTCTGTTGGCTTGATCTATGACTACATGTATGCTGCTTTCAATGGATTTGTTGATATAATGAGGAGATACTTCTTGACTGTGCATAATAGGAAGGAGAAAAGAGGCAAAGACCCTGTGCCTCAGATGTTCAGCCACACACCAGCTCTTTGCTCGTTACCTCCATTCCTAATGAATGCTACCATCGAGCAACTAACAGAGAACCGACCGTATAGCATTGCCTGTCTTTGTGGGGGTCTATTCTGTGAGTTTGTACACTCTTTGCTCCGTCATACATGATACCTACATAAAGCATATAATGATAAATTTATGTGGTGGATGAGACTCTTAATGATCATTAATTAAAGTCCAACCTGTGAATGATTGGCTGCTGTTATATTTTTCATGCAATACTTTTGCTTTCATAAAATGGGGAGGAAGTTTTCCCCTCTGATGAATGAGGAGAGAAGGAAGTTCTACTTGACTGCCCCTCTGATGAGTGGGGAGAGAAGGGAGTTCTACTTGACTGCCCCTCTGATGAGTGGGGAGAGAAGGAAGTTCTACTTGACTGCCCTCTGATGAGTGAGGAGAGAAGGAAGTTCTACTTGACTGCCCCTCTGATGAGTGGGGAGAGAAGGAAGTTCTACTTGACTGCCCTCTGATGAGTGGGGAGAGAAGGGAGTTCTACTTGACTGCCCTCTGATGAGTGGGGAGAGAAGGAAGTTCTACTTGACTGCCCCTCTGATGAGTGAGTAGAGAAGGGAGTTCTACTTGACTGCCCCTCTGATGAGTGGGGAGAGAAGGAAGTTCTACTTGACTGCCCCTCTGATGATTGAGGAGAGAAGGAAGTTCTACTTGACTGCCCCTCTGATGAGTGTGGAGAGAAGGAAGTTCTACTTGACTTCCCCTCTGATGAGTGGGGAGAGAAGGAAGTTCTACTTGACTGCCCTCTGATGAGTGGGGAGAGAAGGAAGTTCTACTTGACTGCCCTCTGATGAGTGGGGAGAGAAGGAAGTTCTACTTGACTGCCCCTCTGATGAGTGGGGAGAGAAGGAAGTTCTACTTGACTGCCCCTCTGATGAGTGAGGAGAGAAGGAAGTTCTACTTGACTGCCCTCTGATGAGTGGGGAGAGAAGGAAGTTCTACTTGACTGCCCTCTGATGAGTGGGGAGAGAAGGAAGTTCTACTTGACTGCCCTCTGATGAGTGGGGAGAGAAGGAAGTTCTACTTGACTGCCCCTCTGATGAGTGGGGAGAGAAGGAAGTTCTACTTGACTGCCCCTCTGATGAGTGGGGAGAGAAGGGAGTTCTACTTGACTGCCCCTCTGATGAGTGGGGAGAGAAGGAAGTTCTACTTGACTGCCCTCTGATGAGTGGGGAGAGAAGGAAGTTCTACTTGACTGCCCCTCTGATGAGTGGGGAGAGAAGGAAGTTCTACTTGACTGCCCCTCTGATGAGTGGGGAGAGAAGGGAGTTCTACTTGACTGCCCCTCTGATGAGTGGAGGAGAGAAGGAAGTTCTACTTGACTGCCCCTCTGATGAGTGGGGAGAGAAGGAAGTTCTACTTGACTGCCCCTCTGATGAGTGTGGAGAGAAGGAAGTTCTACTTGACTGCCCTCTGATGAGTGGGGAGAGAAGGAAGTTCTACTTGACTGCCCTCTGATGAGTGGGGAGAGAAGGAAGTTCTACTTGACTGCTCCTCTGATGAGTGGGGAGAGAAGGGAGTTCTACTTGACTGCCCCTCTGATGAGTGTGGAGAGAAGGAAGTTCTACTTGACTGCCCTCTGATGAGTGTGGAGGGAAGGAAGTTCTACTTGACTGCCCTCTGATGAGTGTGGAGAGAAGGAAGTTCTACTTGACTGCCCCTCTGATGAGTGAGCAGAGAAGGGAGTTCTACTTGACTGCCCCTCTGATGAGTGGGGAGAGAAGGAAGTTCTACTTGACTGCCCTCTGATGAGTGGGGAGAGAAGGAAGTTCTACTTGACTGCCCCTCTGATGAGTGGGGAGAGAAGGAAGTTCTACTTGACTGCCCCTCTGATGAGTGTGGAGAGAAGGAAGTTCTACTTGACTGCCCTCTGATGAGTGTGGAGAGAAGGAAGTTCTACTTGACTGCCCCTCTGATGAGTGGGGAGAGAAGGGAGTTCTACTTGACTGCCCCTCTGATGAGTGTGGAGAGAAGGAAGTTCTACTTGACTGCCCCTCTGATGAGTGGGGAGAGAAGGGAGTTCTACTTGACTGCCCCTCTGATGAGTGGGGAGAGAAGGAAGTTCTACTTGACTGCTCCTCTGATGAGTGGAGAGAAGGGAGTTCTACTTGACTGCCCTCTGATGAGTGGGGAGAGAAGGAAGTTCTACTTGACTGCCCCTCTGATGAGTGGGGAGAGAAGGGAGTTCTACTTGACTGCCCCTCTGATGAGTGGGGAGAGAAGGAAGTTCTACTTGACTGCCCCTCTGATGAGTGGGGAGAGAAGGGAGTTCTACTTGACTGCCCCTCTGATGAGTGGGGAGAGAAGGAAGTTCTACTTGACTGCCCCTCTGATGAGTGGGGAGAGAAGGAAGTTCTACTTGACTGCCCCTCTGATGAGTGCGGAGAGAAGGGAGTTCTACTTGACTGCCCCTCTGATGAGTGGGGAGAGAAGTAAGTTCTACTTGACTGCCCTCTGATGAGTGGGGAGAGAAGGGAGTTCTACTTGACTGCCCCTCTGATGAGTGGGGAGAGAAGGAAGTTCTACTTGACTGCCCCTCTGATGAGTGGGGAGAGAAGGAAGTTCTACTTGACTGCCCCTCTGATGAGTGGGGAGAGAAGGAAGTTCTACTTGACTGCCCCTCTGATGAGTGGGGAGAGAAGGGAGTTCTACTTGACCGCCCTCTGATGAGTGGGGAGAGAAGGAAGTTCTACTTAACCGCCCTCTGATGAGTGGGGAGAGAAGGAAGTTCTACTTGACTGCCCCTCTGATGAGTGGGGAGAGAAGGAAGTTCTACTTGACTGCCCCTCTGATGAGTGGGGAGAGAAGGAAGTTCTACTTGACTGCCCCTCTGATGAGTGGGGAGAGAAGGAAGTTCTACTTGACTGCCCCTCTGATGAGTGAGGAGAGAAGGAAGTTCTACTTGACTGCCCCTCTGATGAGTGGGGAGAGAAGGGAGTTCTACTGGACTGCCCTCTGATGAGTGGGGAGAGAAGGGAGTTCTACTTGACTGCCCTCTGATGAGTGGGGAGAGAAGGAAGTTCTACTTGACTGCCCTCTGATGAGTGGGGAGAGAAGGAAGTTCTACTTGACTGCCCTCTGATGAGTGGGGAGAGAAGGAAGTTCTACTTGACTGCCCCTCTGATGAGTGGGGAGAGAAGGGAGTTCTACTTGACTGCCCCTCTGATGAGTGAGGAGAGAAGGAAGTTCTACTTGACTGCCCCTCTGATGAGTGGGGAGAGAAGGAAGTTCTACTTGACTGCCCCTCTGATGAGTGGGGAGAGAAGGAAGTTCTACTTGACTGCCCCTCTGATGAGTGGGGAGAGAAGGAAGTTCTACTTGACTGCCCCTCTGATGAGTGGGGAGAGAAGGAAGTTCTACTTGACTGCCCTCTGATGAGTGGGGAGAGAAGGAAGTTCTACTTGACTGCCCTCTGATGAGTGGGGAGAGAAGGAAGTTCTACTTGACTGCCCTCTGATGAGTGGGGAGAGAAGGGAGTTCTACTTGACTGCCCCTCTGATGAGTGGGGAGAGAAGGAAGTTCTACTTGACTGCCCCTCTGATGAGTGAGTAGAGAAGGAAGTTCTACTTGACTGCCCCTCTGATGAGTGGGGAGAGAAGGAAGTTCTACTTGACTTCCCCTCTGATGAGTGAGGAGAGAAGGAAGTTCTACTTGACTGCCCCTCTGATGAGTGAGTAGAGAAGGAAGTTCTACTTGACTGCCCCTCTGATGAGTGGGGAGAGAAGGAAGTTCTACTTGACTGCCCCTCTGATGAGTGGGGAGAGAAGGAAGTTCTACTTGACTGCCCCTCTGATGAGTGGGGAGAGAAGGAAGTTCTACTTGACTGCCCTCTGATGAGTGGGGAGAGAAGGAAGTTCTACTTGACTGACCCTCTGATGAGTGGGGAGAGAAGGAAGTTCTACTTGACTGCCCCTCTGATGAGTGGGGAGAGAAGGAAGTTCTACTTGACTGCCCCTCTGATGAGTGGGGAGAGAAGGAAGTTCTACTTGACTGCCCTCTGATGAGTGTGGAGAGAAGGGAGTTCTACTTGACTGCCCCTCTGATGAGTGTGGAGAGAAGGAAGTTCTACTTGACTGCCCCTCTGATGAGTGGGGAGAGAAGGAAGTTCTACTTGACTGCCCCTCTGATGAGTGGGGAGAGAAGGAAGTTCTACTTGACTGCCCCTCTGATGAGTGGGGAGAGAAGGGAGTTCTACTTGACTGCCCCTCTGATGAGTGGGGAGAGAAGGAAGTTCTACTTGACTGCCCCTCTGATGAGTGGGGAGAGAAGGGAGTTCTACTTGACTGGCCCTCTGATGAATGAGGAAAGAAGGGAGTTCTACTTGACTGCCCCTCTGATGAGTGGGGAGAGAAGGAAGTTCTACTTGACTGCCCCTCTGATGAATGAGGAAAGAAGGGAGTTCTACTTGACTGCCCCTCTGATGAGTGGGGAGAGAAGGAAGTTCTACTTGACTGCCCCTCTGATGAGTGGGGAGAGAAGGAAGTTCTACTTGACTGCCCCTCTGATGAGTGGGGAGAGAAGGGAGTTCTACTTGACTGCCCCTCTGATGAGTGGGGAGAGAAGGAAGTTCTACTTGACTGCCCCTCTGATGAGTGTGGAGAGAAGGGAGTTCTACTTGACTGCCCCTCTGATGAGTGGGGAGAGAAGGAAGTTCTACTTGACTGCCCCTCTGATGAGTGGGGAGAGAAGGAAGTTCTACTTGACTGCCCCTCTGATGAGTGAGTAGAGAAGGAAGTTCTACTTGACTGCCCCTCTGATGAGTGGGGAGAGAAGGAAGTTCTACTTGACTGCCCCTCTGATGAGTGGGGAGAGAAGGGAGTTCTACTTGACCCCTCTGATGAGTGGGGAGAGAAGGAAGTTCTACTTGACTGCCCCTCTGATGAGTGGGGAGAGAAGGAAGTTCTACTTGACTGCCCCTCTGATGAGTGGGGAGAGAAGGAAGTTCTACTTGACTGCCCCTCTGATGAGTGGGGAGAGAAGGAAGTTCTACTTGACTGCCCTCTGATGAGTGGGGAGAGAAGGAAGTTCTACTTGACTGCCCCTCTGATGACTGAGGAGAGAAGGGAGTTCTACTTGACTGCCCCTCTGATGAGTGGGGAGAGAAGGAAGTTCTACTTGACTGCCCCTCAGATGAGTGGGGAGAGAAGGAAGTTCTACTTGACTGCCCCTCTGATGAGTGGGGAGAGAAGGAAGTTCTACTTGACTGCCCTCTGATGAGTGGGGAGAGAAGGAAGTTCTACTTGACTGCCCTTCTGATGAGTGGGGAGAGAAGGAAGTTCTACTTGACTGCCCCTCTGATGAGTGGGGAGAGAAGGAAGTTCTACTTGACTGCCCCTCTGATGAGTGGGGAGAGAAGGAAGTTCTACTTGACTGCCCCTCTGATGAGTGGGGAGAGAAGGGAGTTCTACTTGACTGCCCCTCTGATGAGTGGAGGAGAGAAGGAAGTTCTACTTGACTGCCCCTCTGATGAGTGGGGAGAGAAGGAAGTTCTACTTGACTGCCCCTCTGATGAGTGGGGAGAGAAGGGAGTTCTACTTGACTGCCCTCTGATGAGTGGGGAGAGAAGGAAGTTCTACTTGACTGCCCCTCCAAAGAATGAGGAGAGAGTTTCCAAGAGAAAGAGATCATGTCGAGTTCCAAAAATTGCTTTCAACACCGACTTTACCAATATCCTGATAGGCATGTACCAAACCAATTCTGACATTACACGAAGAAGGCGTGGTGGATATTCACCAATGTTGCTGGCAAGATTAAATGCATATAAATTCCAAAAGGTCAAATTTCATCTTAAAAACTGAAAGGTAGGCAGGTTAAGAGAAACAACTCACTACACTTTGAAAGGTTAAAGGGTAATAACGGCCATGCTCTTCATGGCCAGCTTCCATTCATACTGCAACTCCAACGCACAGAGCAGAGTTCTATATATGGACATGACTCCAACGCACAGAGCAGAGTTCTATGCACGGACACGACTCTAGGACAATAGACTTGGCCATCATCTCGAAGAAAAGGTGCAGATATATATAATCTAGGAGGAACAGCTCGCACAGCCAGACACATTGACAGTCAAATCACTTGACAATTCTGACATTGAAAGTCATTTCATGGTATTAGAACTTGGCAGTGATGACCATCATACAGTAGGTGGATGGACGTGTTTAATTTGGTAGATGCTCTATTTGGCAGTCGCTCTATTTGGCAGTCGCTCTATTTGGCAGTCGCTGTATTTGGCAGTCGCTCTATTTGGCAGTCGCTGTATTTGGCAGACGCTCTATTTGGCAGTCGCTGTATTTGGCAGACGCTCTATTTGGCAGATGCTCTATTTGGCAGTCGCTCTATTTGGCAGTCACTCTATTTGGCAGACGCTCTATTTGGCAGTCGCTCTATTTGGCAGTCGCTCTATTTGGCAGTCGCTCTATTTGGCAGTCGCTGTATTTGGCAGACGCTCTATTTGGCAGTCGCTGTATTTGGCAGACGCTCTATTTGGCAGTCGCTCTATTTGGCAGACGCTCTATTTGGCAGTCTCTCTATTTGGCAGTCACTCTATTTGGCAGTCTATATAGCACAATAACTGAAGCAATTTTCGTCAGCTCCAAGTACTGATAATAATGATGATCCTGGGTGGCATCCAATCAACTATCATGCATTGCAAGCCCCTCCCACCCCCATGATTCATGATTCACACCTACACTGAAGATGGACGGAGACTACTTCCACATTCCTATATATTGACCTCCTAATGCGCAAAATCGTGCAAAATCAAGTGAAATGTTATTGCAGTGTAAACCACGAGATTGTGGGAACACTTGCATCACATGATCCATAGAATACCTGCTGTTAGACTACACCTCTTCTGCCTCTGAATCACATGCCCTGGAATGCCTGCAGAGTTTAGACTACACCACTTCTGCCCCTGCATCACTGTGCCCTGGAATGCCTGCAGAGTTTAGACTACACCACTTCTGCCCCTGCATCACTGTGCTCTGGAATGCCTGCAGAGTTTAGACTACACCACTTCTGCCCCTGCATCACTGTGCTCTGGAATGCCTGCAGAGTTTAGACTACACCACTTCTGCCCCTGCATCACTGTGCTCTGGAATGCCTGCAGAGTTTAGACTTCACCACTTCTGCCCCGGCATCACATGCCCTGGAATGCAGAATTGTTGCATACCAGGAAACAGTAATCACTAAAAGGCTTTCATTACAAGCTACAAACACCTCTGACACTTGGTGAAGTATGCAATTAGTTTCTGTCTAATCTCAGATTAGTATGTACACTACAGCACATACAGTTTGCTAGCCAGACTCTTTTTACGTATAAGATGTTGCTAGCAAGACTAACATTTTGCCATCTCTTCCATTCCACCCACAAAGCAAAGCAATTCTTCAGCATACTTGTTGAAAGCCCATCATAATCAGATTCCACCATAAATTATATAATAAAATAAAATAAATTAATCAAATCTTTCCCCCAGCTGACTGAACGATTTCTCTCAAAAGATGTGTGACCTTATGCAGAGGCCATGCCAATCTGATAATAGTCCCCAAACCTTCCTCTAGCAGAGAGATTTGGTAAAGGGTCTGCCTCACACAACAAATGTGAGACCTGCGGGGTGAAAGCAGAGGCACTGGCAGGAATTCAATCAAGCCATGCTCAGTGGGGGATACAGGATTTTGAACAAGGGGGTTACACATGATGAGCAGGAACCCTTTACCAAATCACTACACTGAAGCCACTGAGGGGTGCATGTATGAAAATGATGCTAGAAGATTGCTGCACGTGCTACTACATCCGCTTATGCACGTACTACTACATCGAGTTTATTCCGTGGCAAAGAAAAACCAAAATCAGTGGCTACCACAATGGGGAGGACTTATGCCCACCTAACTTCAGTGCAACATACTAGAGCTGTTCTCTCTATATGCCATACATTGATAAAAGCATCAAATATTAAAGACTTGACATTTAAAGAGGCTTGGTTTGTGAAGGATATAAATGTATCAGATTTTACCAGAAAGGTACCTCTTCTTTACGACATTATGGGACACCTTACGTAGAGAATGTAACTTCAATAAATACTACCTGTGAACCCATGAACAGCAACGAAATGCTTACGAGATATTTTAAGGGCTATTACCAGCGACACCTTACGTAAAAAATAGTAACGTCATCTGTGAACCCATGTGAACCCATGAACAGCAACGAAATGCTGCTTACGAGATATTTTAAGGGCTATTGCCCAGCATTTCACCAGTTAATTCGATTATTCTTTAATAACTCTGACCTACTTATTCCTCTTCAGAGAGATCATTTTCTGCTTTGAAACGGCTTCACTCTTACACCTACAGTCCTCGATGACAAAACTCTACTCGAACACAAAGTATAGAATGATCATAATTTAACCCTGTGGGTAGCAAATGAATTTGTAGAGACATGATAGAAGCTATTAACTGATTATGTTGTGAACATGTTGTGAATTTTTAATACATTTTTTGGTAATTGTGTTTAACATTGAGGGCCCCCCCCCCCCCCCCAACCCCAATTTTTGGTGGTGTTCAGCCGCTGAAAATAGTATGACAAGTTCATATCATAGACAATCCATGTAGACCATCTGAAGAGAAGGGTTCTGTGCAGCTTGTGGAACCCCCTCTGGCTCTGCCAGCGGGTGAGCCGTACCCCCCTAACCAATATTTGACCAAATATCACATTCCTATTGCGATTTCCCTCAAATCAAAGTGATTATCAAGCAGGTGTATATATATACGAGACTCACCTCGCGCTATTTAGTACACATTGACGAACTTTAGTGGAGAGTGACAAATCATAGAGATGGAGAAAACGGCCAAAACTCTTCCACATACGAGTATCGACAGGGCGAGGGTGCGATGCTGAAGGTGCGAGGTTCGGTATGGTGGTAAAAGATCCTGCGTTGTTGACGATACTTTACCTACAGCTTTGTTCTGCACTATAATAATAAAATAAAAAGAAGAAAAAAATCGTCATAAAATACTAAAGAATAGTGGTAGTAGTAGGAGTAGTAGGAGCAGATTAATAGTAGTATAGTAGTAGTAGTAGTTAAGTAGTAGTAGTAGTAGTAGTTAAGTAGTAGTAGTAGTAGTAGTAGTAGTAGTAGTAGTAGTAGTATAGTAGTGTTATATACTTGCAATAATAACTAGGATTAACAAACATATTTATAACTATACATATATATAATATATATATATATAACTAGAATACATAAATAAATACATAGATAAATAACTAAATAACTAAAAAGCTAATGACAAGTTCAACTCCTGACCGACCCCAATTCAAATAAGACACGCCCCCTCTGGATAGCCTCAAGAGAAGCTGAGCAAGGGCTTTTTTCACCTCCCCAGTTCTTTGCCTTATCCTGAGGCTGAGATCCTTCAGGAAAACCATCAACCTGGCCCCAGTGACCCCCAATTACTCAATGGCCATGGACACAAAAAAGTGGCAAGGATCTAGACTGGCATGGCCACTTTCCTCTCTTCATCCTAGCAGCTCCAGCTCCAGCACTACTCACTGCTGCACTTGATGTGATTGGGCAAACGTATCGGAAAGGTCGCATCTCACACCAGTTGCTTGCCATGGAACCATGGTTACCCTATCAGGCCTTTTCCCATCAAAAGGAAAGAGACCCGATGGTTCCAGCCTGGAAGGGGCATCTGCAACCAAGAACGGACATCCTCATAGAAATTAATGTTAGTATACTGCTCACAATTGACTTGAGACACTCGTCATAATCTATCAGGTCAGGAGAGAGAAAACATGGAGAAGTCCTGAGGGAGTACAGTAGCTTAGGGATAGAAAACGAATTATGCAGCAGAATTAAGGCATCCTGAGCAGAAATGAATCTGAGACTATCCTCCATGTCCCTGAGAACAATTGAGACAGAATCCACTGTACCTTGGAGAACCCAGGAGACAGGCATCACAGGGATCAACCACATGAGCTCCTGGGAGGGAGCATAAGATGGTTCCTCTCGAAACTGCATCATGGTGACTTGTCATTGTGTTCCAATCTCCTCAGTTTGTTTGATGAGCTCAAGATCATGAATTATATCTTCCGTTGAGCCCAGAGTGATGTCATCTAGAAACATTACACACAATTCCGATGACAGCTGATGCAGTTATGATGGAGTGAGAGACAGAAATGATCTCTCTGCTGCAACCCTCTGACTGATGATTGCAAGGACTTGTCATCCCCAGAACAAGGAGGATGGTGAAGAGTACACAGAGAGTATATTACAGGTGCTAAGGTATAGACAGCTTTCAAAATCTTGTCTCTGAGCATAGAATTGAAAACATTTTTGCGGTCAAGTTTAATTCATGAACAGCTGCTTCCCACTCTGATCCCCGAGCCTGGGTGCTTAGCAGACATGTCCTCGCTGACCATGTTCCCAGCTACCTTGGCCACTAGATGACAAGGGGTGCATACTATTGCTATGGGTCTGACCCCAACCCATTTCTTCTCTAGAACCAATGTCCTGGGTCACCTAGATGATGAAACAGGATTGTCTTGGCAGTGCTAAAAAAAGGTAAAGGGTCTTGCACACAAGCCAACTCCTTCCATGTTACAGTTTCTTCACATTATGGCTACTGTCAGAGAGCATAAGCAGAATATTAGATGAGTATCTACAGTATTGCTTCTTTCTTCTCTTCAATTTTTGGCTTTACATTATGTATAGTGCGAGATAAGATTTAAAAATTTATGTCTAGTCAAAAAAGAATAATTTACGGATGTAGACAACAAATATTTCCACAGACCTTCATCTATATAATTAAAATCCTGTAAAAAAAAAAGTATTATAATATTATAATCACCTTCTCAATAATCAAGTATATATTCACTCGACGTTTCGTCTAGATGCTCTAGCCTTCATCAGGATTTATTTATTTATTATAAGATAAGAAGTTCAATAAATGCTTGTGCTCTACATTGGTATATGAATGATGTTTCATTTTCATTTCACAGAATCATTTTTGTCTTCCAAATTTTCCCCTCCATATCAAGCAGTCATTTATAAAATCTTACTCGGTCAGATACCACCAATTATCTATCTTGTTTATTACTAAAGTAGACCTATTATATAGACACATTCATCATAAGTAGTTATCTGGTTGTGTTGAACGGCTGTGCTGTTAACTTCCTGAGTGTTTATCATGGTTAAGACTCTTTGCAAAATTTAGTGGCGATTTCAGAAAGGAATTAGCCGTTGCAATGTACTGGACAGTGTGAAGTCCTACGGCAGTAAAATTTATGATGAACAGACATATTCTATGCAAGTTATGTGTGTGTGTGGTGTGTGTGTGTGTGTGTATGTGTGTGAGGGGAGAGGGGGAAACTAGAGAGTATATACACAAGTAAAAGATGAGCTATATTGATTTACTACCTTCACAAAGGATACAAGAAACACTGGTATTTGTGGGGGGAGGGAGGGGTTCAAAATTGGCCATTTAGGATACGGAGAAGCTGCCCAAGTGAGTTTTATCTAAGATATAAACTTTGTTTTTCCATCTGCTATTTTAAAATAGAGGCCAAACCTATACCGCACCTCCAATAGTTGTAAAATAAAGTAGAACATACCAGAGTAGATCATAAACATTTCTGTTCACTTCCTTTTTTATGAAGTGACATTGCTAAGAATTTTTTTTCTTTTTCTATCTAGACCTGTTCTCTCCCATGCAGAACATGCTTACCAATTACACATAGCTTTCTTTTTGGCTAATTCAATACTTTATTGCCTAAACAGATAAATATTTTTTGGCCGGAAGCGCAATCACCCTAAATTATACCAAGCAGTAGAAAATTATGTTTTACAAGAAGGAGACAATGACAGGGCAAGGATTGCAATGCAGCTTGTTATGCGTAGACCAGAAATCACTAACTTTTTGGCTGTGGCTCCACCAGCTGGGCATCATTAAATTAATGAACTCATTGTGCAGATATGCTGATGATGGCTTTGTACATTGTGAAAAAATTTCTTGATCGTTGGAGCGATGTCTTAAAAGTCCCATATAAGCAAACTGGCAAAACTCTTGCAGGTAAAGTATTATTTGTCGTCCCGAAGTTACTATATATTCTTAGCAGGATACGCAAAAATTCAAATACTGAGCAAAGATGTAACTTATTCACGCTCATTAAGTTGATATGTCAGAAAGCATAATATCAAGAAAAAATACCTGCATTAGATTCCACATGCATGGATTGTATTACATGCTAAAGCTTTTGCTAAAAAGAATTTAGCGGTATGAAAGAAATGACAATTCTTCCAAGAGGTCTCTCATTAATTATGAGGGGGCCTCTTGATTGCACATAATAATTCCAACAGCTCCTTATAAGGCAGTTTATTTGTTTGAGCTACTTCCAAGATATTAGAGGAAGAAGCAGATCACTGGAAATGGAGAAGACTACAAGCTGAGAAATATATAGGCAGTTTTAGTTGATCGCCAAATAGCTAGCGCTTGAAGTGTATAGGCTCATCTTTATAACTAGCCAATTAGCTAGCGCTTGAATTTGGCACTTTTGGATGATCATTATAGCTAGAAAATTAGCTAGTACTTGAAGCTGGCAGTTGTAGCTGATATATAGCCAGCAATAGCTAGTGCTGGAGGTAGCTCCAAGAAAATCAAAGTATTCTATAGTATATATTTCAGCTGTTAGCTTAGGATGATCTACCAACTATGCATTTATATTACATATTCACTATAAATATTATTCAGTCATAGTTGTTTGCATACATAGGTAAAAGTTGTGCTACTGGAAGAAAAAACAACCAAGAAAAAGTGAAGGAAAATGATGACCAAAAATAAAGATTTATGATATGGATGGTAAGTGACGCATAGGACTAACTTTTGTGTGGTATAGTTCAAAGCAAGGTGTAATACATAAAGCTACTTTACAAATCTTACATCTAAACGAAGTTCTGACTTTAGATCTTCCTTTTTTGTTGCTGCATAGGTAGCAAGCACACAGGGACCTTTTACCATTGGCATTTGGAGGAAGGTGCTCTAAGAAGTGCCTTCCTGTAAGTCGGGCTGGTTCAGCCACTGGATGATTTTGAAGGATGGACACTTCATCAAGCTGTGCTTCTGTCAGGCCTGCCTCCAAAAGAAAACCAACAGCAACCTTCACTAAGAAGGACTGGTGTGTTATTCTTCGGCCAGTCAAAGGTGTCCCTTTGTATATTATATAAGCATTTACCAATGCCATGTTGAGGAGATGAAAGGCTGCCCTTTTCCACCATTTTTGTGACCTATGTTGGAAGGTATAATAACTCATGAGCTGATTCGATTTATCAACCCCACCCATGTGACTATTGTAGTCGACAATGGCTGTTGGCTTTACAATCTCCTCAATGCCAGTTGCTGACAGCCTTGTCCTCCTCCTCTTTGATGTAGTGCTATCATCGTGAATAGTGCTTAGAATGGTCACAACTCTTTTGTCCATCCATTTCAAGGCAAGGACACCATTTGTACTTACAGACTTGATCTCACCATTTTTCATTTTATCTTTGGCCTTGATACATGCAGGTACCCCCCTCCTGTTCACCCGAACTGTACCACATGCACCAAAGCCATTACTTTTTAGGGTGAGGAACAAGTCTGGACTGGTGTAATAGTTGTCATAGTACAAATGGTGTCCTTTATTCTCCAACCCTTCCACTAACTTCATAACTACGTCGTGTGTTATTCCCATTCCTGTAGCACAGAGGCTCTCATCCTTCCCTGGGAGATTAAAAAAAGAACAAGAAGTGAAAAGGAAAAAAAGCGGGAAGGAAAAAGGGGATAATGAAGAAGAGCGGGAAGGAAGTGAAAAAAGTGGGGGTGGGTGGAAAAGACTAAGAAGTGAATTATATTAATTGTATATATATATAGTACTTTTCTACATGGCTATTTTGTGTGTATATATACCGTTTCCTCACCTGTATATAGCTTCCAACTGTAAGTATATCCACTGGAGCTGTCTGCCAGGACGTAGGCTTTCATTCCCAACTTGATAGGCTTCATTGGCATGTATTGGATGAACCACAGCCGTCCCTTGAAGCCTATCATCGATTCATCCACTGAAATTTCTCTCCCCAGCTGGTAAAATGTTTTGAATTTGTGGAGTAAATGCTCCATTAGTGGCCGTATTTTAAACAGGGCATCATATCCTGGCTGACCCTTAGGCACATACTTTTCCCCATCGTTTAGGTGGAAAAAACGAAGGATGAGACAAAATCGGTCTCGTACCATGATCGAGGAGAAGCATGATGTGGTGAAGGGCCATTTCTTACACCAATAATCCTCAATCCGATGCTTATTGTCCACGCTCATGGCAATGATAAGGGCAATAAACTTCATCATTTCACTGACAGAGCACTCTCTGACTCTTGATCGAGGAGGTAAGTCTTTATTTGCAGCCATGAATTGCTCGGCATACAAATTTGTTTCATTCACAACTCTCCTCAGGATACTGTCGTCCAGAAAAAGCTGAGCAAACTCCAAAGGCTCTTTTCCTTCCATGTTTACAGTGCACCCAGATGCCTGGCTAAAGGAGATAGAAGAACTGGAACAAGAAGTACTGGCACCAGAACTACTTGCAACAGAACTGCCACCACTGTAGCTACACTCACCACCCACTACACCATCACTAACACTATTAGCTACCCCAGGAACTCCAAGATCCTCATCATCCTCACTATAATTCTCCTCTATGAAGCCATCAAAATCATCATCACTCTCATCATCCAACATACACAGCACTTCATCTGTATCATAATATTTAGCCATAGTTTCACACCACAATATTTATCTAAACTTGCTATCTGCTGTATATCTGATAACTAGCGAAATGCCAAACTGTAGAAAGCTCTTAACTAAATCAATAGCTCCTCTATCTACAGAACTTACGAGAGCAGCTGTAAACCCAAGCAGCTGCTCAGTACACACTTATAAAGTATTGCATCTTTCGGGGACACTATAGTGTCCGCCCGCGTGTCAATGTAATTTTTACGTGGACACTATAGTGTCCGCGCGCGTTCAAAGAGTTCAGGCAATGCTAATGCACTGACATGATCAATTCACTACAGATAAGGATTGGAAGGCATGCTGAATGGTTGAACTCTTGCAGAGTCAGATCAGATCCTGGGGAGTGTTAGACTTAAAGGTAGTTGTCAGAATGCTGACTTTTGAGGGGTGGGACGTTCATAGTTATGATAACAAATTGATATTAGAAACAACAGTATATATAGTAGTACAATAACTTCTCAATAATCAATTGAATTGTATTCTCTCGACATTTCGACTAGATCCTCTAGTCAAAATGTGAGAGAATACAATCGATTGAGAAGGTTATTGTAATGTCATAATGTCATCTGAGAGTTCATTATATAGTAGGTGGTTTACCATCTAGTGCTAATGTAGATACTAGTATAACACAAGCTTTTATTGGTATATTGGTTTGCGGTATCGAAAAAGAAAGCAAGAAGAATTTACTGATGAGCACAACCCTTTACCTCTTAGAACCAACATTTATATATCTGCATTAGTGTTCATTATTATTAGAGGTAAAGGGAACTCTAATAATCTACCTTGATGCATTAGTTATTAGAGGTAAAGGAACCTCTAAATATTTGTGATCTACATTGATGCACTAGTGTTCATTATTATTACCTTTACCTCTAACTATTTGTGATATACATTGATGCATTAGTGTTCTCTGTTATTAGAGGTAAAGGGAACTCTAAATATTTGTGATCTACCTTGATGCATTTATTACCTTTACATCTAAATATTTGTGATCTACATTGATGAATTAGTGTTCATTAATATTAGAGGTAAAGGGAACTCTAAATATTTGTGATCTGCATTGATGCATTAGTGTTCATTATTATTGGGAACTCTAAATATTTGTGATCTACATTGATGCATTAGTGTTCATTATTATTAGAGGTAAAGGGAACTCTAAATATTTGTAATCTACATTGATGCACTAGTGTTCATTTTATTAGAGGTAAAGGGACCTCTAAATATTTGTGATCTACATTGATGCATTAGTGTTCATTATTATTAGAGGTAAAGGGAACTCTAAATATTTGTGATCTACATTGTAGTGTTCATTATTATTAGAGGTAAAGATACCTCTAAATATTTGTGATCTACATTGATGCATTAGTGTTCATTATTATTAGAGGTAAAGGGACCTCTAAATATTTGTGATCTACATTGATGCATTAGTGTTCATTATTATTAGAGGTAAAGGCACCTCTAAATATTTGTGATCTACATTGCAGTGTTCATTATTATTAGAGGTAAAGAGACTTCTAAATATTTGTGATCTACATTGATGCATTAGTGTTCATTATTATTAGAGGTAAAGGGACCTCTAAATATTTGTGATCTACATTGATGCATTAGTGTTCATTATTATTAGAGGTAAAGGGACCTCTAAATATTTGTGATCTACATTGATGCATTAGTGTTCATTATTATTAGAGGTAAAGGCACCTCTAAATATTTGTGATCTACATTGCAGTGTTCATTATTATTAGAGGTAAAGAGACTTCTAAATATTTGTGATCTACATTGATGCATTAGTGTTCATTATTATTAGAGGTAAAGGGACCTCTAAATATTTGTGATCTACATTGATGCATTAGTGTTCATTATTATTAGAGGTAAAGGCACCTCTAAATATTTGTGATCTACATTGATGCATTAGTGTTCATTATTATTAGAGGTAAAGGGACCTCTAAATATTTGTGATCTACATTGATGCATTAGTGTTCATTATTATTAGAGGTAAAGGCACCTCTAAATATTTGTGATCTACATTGATGCATTAGTGTTCATTATTATTAGAGGTAAAGGCACCTCTAAATATTTGTGATCTACATTGATGCATTAGTGTTCATTATTATTGTTAGAGGTAAAGGCACCTCTAAATATTTGTGATCTACATTGTAGTGTTCATTATTATTAGAGGTAAAGGGAACTCTAAATATTTGTGATCTACATTGATGCATGTCAGGTCCCAGGCCTGACTGTCTGAAGACAGCCAATAAGAATGCCCTAATGGATGATAATATGCTACAATGACTTGTTCATCACATCACAATAGACTCATCAACACCTTGTCTAAGCATTCAACACCTTTCTTGTAAGGGCGGGATTGCAAGGGTATTTAAACCCCTCTGCAACCCCAGCTCAGGAGTTCTCTTCAGCTACTTCATTTCATTCTACTTCCATTGACGTGTTTGGTATGACTTGATTAAAGTTAACTTAAAGCATAAGAATCTTACTGTTTAGCTGGGCTAGGATTGAGAGGGAACTCTGGTGGCAGCATTACCGGAGAACAATACCTGATGGAGAATATAGTGGGTATACCATTCTCATTGTTGGCCTCGGTGGTTGGGGCATTAACATCTGGTGGCAGCAGTGTTAGTAAGAGAACTCTCATCACAGAAAGAGTTTTAGCTGGTGGTTAGCAAAGTCCTTGAGTTGCTAGCGCGTATTCCGTGTGTGTTATTGCTATATTGTTGCATATTGTTGTGTTGTTGCAATATTGTTGCATACTTCTGTTGATATATTGAGCTGCATTGATAGTTGCACGCTAATTATTTTAGTGGAATGGAGGACAGTGAGTCTGGAGCATTAGGTCACTGTCCCACCACCAGAAGCCACCACCAGAAGCCAAGACAAACAACCTGCTCTGCTGGTAACAGATGTTAGATATTTTTTTTGCATTATTTATTTTACGTCAGCTAGTTTACGCTAAGCATTCAAAGAAACATGCAAGTATTTTGGATCTAACTAATACATCCAACCATCCTTTAGGCTGCTGAGAAGAGTTCCAAAGTGAATTTTACCTGAGGTTTGAGCTGTGTGTTTGTGTGTTTGTTGGTTTGCATGTGTGTGTGTGTGTGCATGTGTGTGTGTGTTTGTGGTGCATTTGACCTCGACCATTTAGAGAAGTGAAGAAACAAATTGTAGTGGCTACAACTATACTCTCTGATATGTTCCAAACATGGACATGCCGCGTGCAAGATGACAAACGATTCCACTTGCCAAGTATTATTTAACTCTAATTGATTTTTCAATGTCTAGACCAGCAGTTCTTAACCAGTGGTACTATACCACTGGGTTACAAAACCTCCAAGCTGGGGATACAAAACACGCTTATTTGTTTACACTGAATTTATGCTTGCTGTGATGAGGTGCTATAAATTCAATTAGCATGATTGTGTCTCTTCACAGCCACAATCACAATTACGTACGGTATTAACTCTTTTCGCCTTTTGTGTGTTTAATGTGAAAATATATTATTGTAATTTTGATGCACTTATAAGGGCACCGGAAAATATTGCACAATTCAAAACAGTTAGAGCTGCTGCCCTTGAGGGAACAGAGCGTGAGAAGAATAACATGGCACACATCTACAGGAAACTTACTGGGCATGTGCACAGATCAGAAGCCATGATTTTCTCTCTCTCAAATTCACCAGCTCATCTGGCTGCGTAACTTGACTAGAACTGTGACCTCCACATACCAACCTGATTTGAAACATTCCAGGAAAATGTTCCGTGTTAGTGGAATTGTTAGTGGAATAATTACAGGGAGATTAATAATCCTCGATGGCTACCAATAGGTGTTACACAGTGAGCCTCCACCTCGTCCTGTTCCATCATCGATCTACTCATTTCCAGTGTTGTCATCACATCTGGTGATTGTGAGTCATTAGTGAGGGAGTGCTGGTGGGCTAAGGGGAATCAAAGGTGATAGGGATATGGAGGTGAGGTTATTAGTGTTGTAGATGCCGGGGTTATTGTGACCATAACCCTCCTATGTACATGCCTTGCCACATGTATACATTATATCTTGTCACTCCCTCACTAATGAAGTCAAAATTAATATGACATGATTTTCATAGTCAGCAGATTGATGATGGAACAGTTTTAGGCAATGACTCATCATAGCCATCACATTTGCATATTCATTCCACCATTTTTCCCGTTCAGTTTTACATCACAGACATGCCATATCTATATATGTAGATAATTGAGAGCTCTATATTAACACCTGCATGTGTATCAACCAGCAGGTGCATCATAGTGTGCATTTTGTATGTGCATGTGTGTGTGTTTATGTTTTTCCAGACAAAACATTCTACTTGGTAATGCCTTTGAAGTTGATGGCATTTAACGCCACAAAAATGGCAGCAAAGTCTTTCAGTCTTCTCAAGTAGACATCATGGCTCAGCTTACTTGGTGCACTTGTGTATGCACAAATTGAACACCATGCAGCTGCAGTCAGTAAAGACAGGCTAGCTCTTGTATCCAATGAGCTATGGGAAACAAGGTGACAGATTGGTTCGCATTTCATACAGTGCATGGTGCACGGATTTACCAATTATTATAGATTGGTGTAGTAATTATTATGATGAGATGCAAGTTAGATGTCTGAACATTACTAATATACACATCAATCGCACAGATTGCTTAGCTTCTAGTAAAAATATAGTAATTTTTCTACTTAATAATTATCTGTCTGGACGTATGACTTGCATTAGATTGAAGTTTAATTATAACTTAGCTGCTTAATTTCTCAACATGCTTTAGTTAGGAACACAATAAATGTTGCTTGACCTATAGACTGCATGAGGCAGGGAGGAGGTGGTATGCTAGATTTGGTAGCTTAACAGAGGAACTAAACCTACGAAAAGGGAAAATGTGATGCAGGGTAACCAAGGACAGCCAGCATGCTTGCAGTGTATGTGATGTAGTAGACTAAGCTCAGGAATAAAAATGGTTAAGTCTGGGGCTTGGAAATAATTGTATATACAATGATGGGATCAAATAAATCTGAAAGTGGTAATGGTCATCAGGGTAATTACATTTTAGTAGCTGTTAAATTAGTTGTGGTGCTTTGGGATTGAGGACTGTTTGGTCGAGCTGCCATGGATGCATATTTTCTGGGACATAGTGAATGCGCCAGAAGAAGGCATAACAATAATATGTCCCCTGAGTGATGTCATCACTATCAAGACACGTTGGAACAGAGTTGACACGCCATGAGCAAGCAAGAGAGCTGAGCAGAAATATCTAGACAGAGTGACGAGGCCAGGTTAGATGCCAGAGTGTAATCAGTCCACACTGTAAGTCAATGCTTACAGCCATGTTTGTGCTCATGCTTATCCAGGTGGCTAATTATCAGTGTGTGGTCCAGCAGCACTTCAACCATTCACTTAGTGATGTGGCATGTAGTAGATCTTTTCTGTCTGATTTGTAATGTGTACTCAGCTAATAAACATCTCACTCAACTTAATTGGTTTCCCATTCACACTTCACTAATGTGATTATTTCTAGTCAGTATATGGACAAAATGAAGTAATAATTGAATAGAGTGCAGCTTGTAAGTATTCAAATATTGACCAAGTTGCAAGTTGATGAAAAACAGTATACTACTAGATGTTTGTCTGATGTTAACTGTCATGAATAAATGCAACTCAGCAGAAACTGGGAGTGTTTTCATAGATTACTAAGGGTGTATAATTTACTCTTTAGGTTTCTAATCGCCAAAATAAGTTGTTGTTTTCTATACTTTATTATGTGGAAGGAAATGTACAATCTTAATGCTGACATGCTTTATAGAATATATACACACGGTCTTTATAGAAGTGTTATATTGTCAGCTGATCTGTGACTCCACAGTTGTGCACTCTCTTTTCCTCTCACCCTTTTACTTAGCTCCAAACTCACATCTCTTTGGTTGTTATTCTGGACTCCTTCATACCAACTTGTATAATGAAGTCATGCCTCAAGCACGTTGCCATTCCACTAACACTACTAGCCATTGCTGCAGCTGACTCACATCCGCAACTTCTTCTGGGTGGTGGTCAATGAACTTTTAGTTTTCATTGTATAGATACTCTCAAAAATCCACTTAAAGTTTGCTCACTGGATATTTTGGCTAGGTGCTCTAGCTATTCCTTATGAAGGCTAGAGCACCTAGCCAAAATATTGAGTGAACAAATTGCTTGGATTTACTTCTGGGATGGACTCGGGATATTCTCTGCCATCCGTTGAGAAATTGCACATCTGCTCAGAGCACTCTGTCATGTACTTGTAAGACATTTTCACATCTGTCAGACTCAAATTTACTCACTTGACATTTGGGCTAAATGCTCTAGCCTTCATCAGGAACAAAATGTTGTTATCATGATCCACCACCCCCCATGCTACATACGTCTCATGAGTTAGCCTATTTATCTTTGCATGTTGTAAAAACACTTTGCTTCAAAATAGCATAATTGTACTTTCTGTGAACAAATAACATCATAAGATATTACAATAAGATAACAGTATAGGGTCATAATATTAAATTATCATAGCTATCTACTTTAATGTTATGCTTATATATAAATTCTTGTTTTCATAGGCATGCAAACATGGGCATGATTCCAAGTGCACTAATAATGATCACTGAGGGTGGAATTATGGGAGTGCTCTTCGAGCTCACAAAAGATCCAATGTCATTTGCTGTGATGAATATTGACTCGGGAATTGCGACAGCTTCTAAATCATCTGGCCCAAAACAAGAAGACGCTTTAGAAAAGTTCTCAAGTGAACAGTTAAAAAATGTGGGCCATTCGAAGCCTGCTCGTCTAATGGCATCCTCGCAATCAGGTCGGACATACTCACAGAGATCTTTACACGGCTGGAGTTTAACAACACGAGTGTCATGGCCGATAAAACAGGCCGGGAAGTAGAAACTGCAGAGGAAGTGCAAAATAGCATTGGAGCACTTGTTACGGATCAGCGGTAAGAAGTCTTCTAGCTCTTTTCTAGCTAGCGACTGTTTCGTGTGGCCTCTTGCATTTGGGATGTAAGTCATTTTATAGCCCAGTAGTGTGCATTCAGGCACAGTTAGCTCTTCACATTGATCTGGTTCATCCTCAGTGTGATGGATTTGAGCCTGGTCATGTAGAAGTGACACAACTTGGCATGCCAACAGCAAACACAGCAGCTCCCACTTCATATCAAGCTGATACTTTCTGGTTGACTTGTGGCTGTACAATAATTATTTATCTTCTTAGCTGTACAAAAAATATACAATAGCACACTGAATGTCACTACAAAATAAATGGCATTTATAAATTGTGTTAAATATCCCCTAGCCTATAGCTAAATACATATAGTACACATTCATGGTCGCAGTTTTTATTGTGCAAAAAAAACCACATACTTGCCTGGCTTTCCAGTTCTCCTGCTACTACCCTCCGGTCAATGAGACGTAAAGGCAGACTGCATGCATGCATTCATACGACCCTTTTATAGGTTGACTGGTTGGGAAATGTGTGATATGCTGTACATGCAATTTGGAGTATTGTGTGATGATTGGATGCCAAATTATGAGTGGCACCACATCAAGTTGTGTCTGAAGTTGGTGGTAATAGTATCTTAGAGGGATTCCCAGTCATGCAGTACAAGCTTTTCTAAGGCATCCAAAGATCCCCAGAATACTTGGATAACTCTGAGGTGTCCTTGTCACTTTCATATGCATTCTGAAGCATATTATCCCAAGGCATCACTGACTCTATCACATGCATGGGCAATGAATCACAGATTCTTAATATACTGTAGGGATAGTGAGGACTACACCATGGTGTCCCTTGCATAGGGAAACTAGCTAACACATCCCAGAATATATATACCAGAATTTTTATCCTACGATGTCCCTAACAACACTATGCGAAGTTAGGGCTTCCCTGGATGTCCACGAGTTGCCCGACTGCGAAGTCCATAATTGACATTACTAAGTATCCTGCAGTACTGAAGATTATCTCAAATTATCTTTGCTGGAAGGAATACAAAAAAGGTATTTTTACCCCCTGTGAAGATACCTTGGTCATTTCCCTCCTATATACTCATTCAAGAGTTCTTTCTTTGCTCCATAGAATACAAATAAGGTCACATCCTGTTACTGGAAAAGGCAACAATTTATCACCATCTCTGCCTGGCTGTTGAGTCAACCAACAAGCTGGAAAAAGCTTTTGGACAATATCATGACCATGTCCTTATACCATTAAGGCTGTGAAGTATCTTGTGAGTTATATACCCCGATTATGTTGGAACCTAGTGAAGTAACTGAGCTGAACTCATCTCCACCAGAATATGTTTTAGGTCAGCATACAGGCAGTAAAAGTACTTGGGATGATCTTGTAAACACCTTAATCACCATGGTGGACCCTCATCAGTCACATGTGCTTTGTCCAATAGCCCTTATTATTTATAGCCATGCTCATGTGCCTACCTGCAATATCATTTCCTCTCACTTATGCCTTTATTCTTTATTGTCAGTGCCAGGTGGGCCCACATCACATGAATAGGTCGATTACTTTGAACTTGAGCAACTGGCCAAGTGTCATATGGCGCCATGGCATGTAGCAAGCATCGTCCAATCTGATTTTCGAGGTGAATGATTAAGCACCAATGGTGTAATACACACTTTATGGTATTACACACTTTAGGTATTACTAATCTTGATAGGCGAGCCCATCATGGCCACCTCAGACAGAGTAAAGTATCTAACAAGAATTACAAAGATGTTCAGCTGTTCAGGAAGAGAGGATGGGATAAAAATCCTTCCTTCTCGGCCACTTCACTACCCAATAAACACTCACCCCTCCTCCAACACCTCGTTACTTAACCCCTCCACTCCTCCAACACCTCCTTACTTAACCCCTCCACTCCTCCAACACCTCGTTACTTAATCCCTTCACTCCTCCAACACCTCATTACTTAACCCCTTCACTCCTCCAACATCTCGTTACTTAATCCCTTCACTCCTCCAACACCTCGTTACTTAACCCCTCCACTCCTCCAACACTTCATTACTTAACCCCTCCACTCCTCCAACACCTCGTTACTTAATCCCTTCACTCCTCCAACACCTCATTACTTAACCCCTTCACTCCTCCAACATCTCGTTACTTAATCCTTCACTCCTCCAACACCTCGTTACTTAACCCCTCCACTCCTCCAACACCTCGTTACTTAACCCCTCCACTCCTCCAACACCTCCTTACTTAACCCCTCCACTCCTCCAACACCTCGTTACTTAATCCCTTCACTCCTCCAACACCTCATTACTTAACCCCTTCACTCCTCCAACATCTCGTTACTTAATCCTTCACTCCTCCAACACCTCGTTACTTAACCCCTCCACTCCTCCAACATCTCGTTACTTAACCCCTCCACTCCTCCAACATACTTAACCCTCCACTCCTCCAACACCTCGATACTTAACCCCTCCACTCCACCAACACCTCGTTACTTAACCCCTCCACTCCTCCAACACTTCATTACTTAACCCCTCCACTCCTCCAACATCTCGTTACTTAACCCCTCCACTCCTCCAATACCTCATTACTTAACCCTTCACTCCTCCAACACCTCATTACTTAACCCCTCCACTCCTCCAACATCTCATTACTTAACCCCTCCACTCCTCCAACACCTCGTTACTTAACCCCTCCACTCCTCCAACATCTCGTTACTTAACCCCTCCACTCCTCCAACACCTCGTTACTTAACCCCTCCACTCCTCCAACATCTCATTACTTAACCCCTTCACTCCTCCAACATCTCATTACTTAACCCCTCCACTCCACCAGCACCTCGTTACTTAACCCCTCCACTCCTCCAATATCTCATTACTTAACCCCTCCACTCCTCCAACATCTCGTAACTTAACCCCTCCACTCCTCCAACACCTCGTTACTTAACCCCTCCACTCCTACAACACCTCGTTACTTAACCCCTTCATTCCTCTGATACCTCATTACTTAACCCCTCCACTCCTCCAACACCTCATTACTTAACCCCTCCACTCCTCCAACACCTCATTACTTAACCCCTCCACTCCTCCAACACCTCGTTACTTAACCCCTCCACTCCTCCAACACCTCGTTACTTAACCCCTTCACTCCTCTGATACCTCATTATTTAACCCCTCCACTCCTCCAAAACATCGTTAATTAACCCCTCCACTCCTCCAACACCTCATTACTTAACCCCTCCACTCCTCCAACACTTCATTACTTAACCCCTCCACTCCTCCAACACCTCATTACTTAACCCCTCCACTCCTCCAACACCTCATTACTTAACCCCTCCACTCCTCCAACACCTCATTATTTAACCCCTCCACTCCTCCAACACCTCATTACTTAACCCCTCCACTCCTCCAACACCTCATTACTTAACCCCTCCACTCCTCCAACACCTCATTACTTAACCCCTCCACTCCTCCAACACCTCATTACTTAACCCCTCCACTCCTCAATACCTCGTTACTTAACCCCTCCACACCTTTTCCCAATAGCAGTTTCCCTATACATGAACTTTCCCAAATTCATACAGCCACTCTTCAGCTCCAGCACAATTCTACGCACGTTGTCCACCAGCATTTGCCGATTCCTCTCAAAGACCTTGCAGACAGGCAAGCAATGGGCCACATCTTCCTACTCTACCGTCACACATTATACACCTCTCATCACTGACCATTCTGCATCTCTTCTTGTCTACCACATCGCTTCTTGTCCACCAGCAATCTTGCTGGATCAGTCCTCAGTCTGAATCAATCTCACAACTTCCTGACCCTGCACAGACCTCACCACTCCTGAATCATTCTTTGCTAACTTGCACCACTTTAAAGTGCTCCTTCTCCTCCCAGTCCTTCTCATTTCTCACCGTAATCTTTTCCTGTGCACGGACACATCATTACCTACATGCAGCTCACATTATCTCTTCAGAGCCTCATAGTCTGCCCACCACCCTATCCCCCCATCCTCGCTTAGTTATCTACTACCTTCTTTACCAAAATGGACTCTTGCATTGCCTCCAATCACTTACCAAATAATACCTTCATCTGACCCTACACACTCTCGACTTTGCTGCACCCAGCATTTTACATGCACTACTTCTTCCTGTCTACCACATTCCTACTCTGTCTCACTAGAAGCTCCACAATATCCTACTTCTATCTACTTCCACCTCTCTGCTCATTCTGCTAATCTAGATCACTTTACCAACCTACCTTCTGCTTCTTCACTATCTTCTCTAACTGGACATTACTCTGTAACTTCCTACCAAACCACATTCCAAAGAGCTTGAACTCTTCCATTCTCTCTTCGCCATATTTCCAACATACTCCAGCTTCCCTGCTATAATCTTGCTCTCCTACTATTAAACCAACTTAATATATGGGCCTGTATCTACCCAACATAATCTTTAGATTCACCCCTGGTCTGCCCCCAGTTGGATATCATCTGCGTACATGAGCGCCCCACACCAGTATACCTCTAACTCCAAAAAGAGCTCCTTCCAACTCTCTACTATCTCTATCGTGCAACAGTGGAGACAAAGGATATCCATGCTTCAGTCCCTTCTCTACACTGAACCATCTTGATTTCCTTCCATTCAACACTGTCTTCACATTGTACAACTCCTCAGACACTCTCATGAACTTCTCTTCTCCCCACCATACTGCCTCATCTTATGCCTCAGTCCCTCCCTCCACACACTGTCACAAGCCTTGCTAACACCCAAGAAGGCCAAATATGATGTTTCCCTTCCATTTCCCCCACCTCACACACACCTATTAACACCAGCCACTGGTCCGAACATCTCCGTAAATCCTCTCTCCATTTGGTGAGCTCCTATGTTCAGCAAACTTCCCAACCTTCTCACCAGCAGTCTCATAAATCCTTTACCACAATACAACCTAAAGCAAACCTCCAACAGTCCACTGCTTGCTGAGTCACCATCATGCTTGTGGAGAGGTACCGGTATACTTTTCATCCAACTTACTTACCACCACGTTCATCACTCCGCTAGTCCTCACCCCCCCCCCCCCCCCATACATCAATATCTCACTCAAAATTTCATCAGGACCAGGAGCTTCCCCTCTCTTCAAGCACTTCATGACTTCCACCACTTCTTCCAACATATTTCCTCACACATACTCTCATATCTTATCCTCACAACATACTTTTATCCTTGATTCCATTAATGCCGTCATCTCTTCTCCAAGGTCTTTCTAGTCTTTGCTATCATTTCCAAAACTTCCTTCTACCACGGCTACCATCCTCTTAATCCTTATCTCTTTCCTCTTTGCTCTCAAATCACTAAAACAATTTTTCACTTGTACCAACCTTCTCTCTAATCTTCCTCAAAACCTTTTCCTCTCTCCTGATCACCTTCTTCACTGCTTTCCTCATTCTCATGTAAACCTCCTAAAGTTGTCTAAATGAAACTTTGCTCTCCTATCTTCCTTGCTTCTTAGAACTTCCTACAAGTCACTTCCTACGACAAATTAGCCTTTCCATATCATCTATCCACCATACCTCTGCTCTCTCCATAATTCTCTTCCTTTCCATTCCTTTCTCCGCTGCAGCCAAGACCTACTGCATGCATTTCCGTAGATATCACCTAGCAGGGCCAGTAGCCTAATTAAGGGAACTTGTTTGACCCTGCAAATAGTCTGCCAGTATTATCGGAGTGGTGCTCTAATTTTGGAGTCTCTCAGTTTTGCTTATTGTACTTCAGCCATTAAGGCTTTAACTATACTTCCTTTTTGATCAGTCAGCCCAGTTCAGTGGTAGCACAGTAAGCTCCCTGGTGGGAGCCTACTTAGTGATAGCTAAACCAGATTCAGCAGCTAGTTCCGGGTGTGTCACAGGACACCCTAGGACAAAATATAACAAAAAAACATGGCAAGATCTTCGCTGGGAAAATAACAGCTGTAATGCCATTTCCTTATCACTTATATAGCAAGCAGCAGGTGGTTATTGTACGCTTCTTTGTGTCGTCACATCGACAATTACTTCTACTGACCTGAAATAGTAGTGCTACCACATTGTGAAATAAACCAATTACCGGGTGACCTTGACATCAGGGTGTGGTCGCAGCCCATTCAGGATTAGAGAGCATCATGCTTTTCATGATGTAGTTCAATATACTTGTTGATTGACAATCAATCTACTAAATGAGAGTGAAGGGTGTCTATAGATATTCCTCAGAATGTCAGATACTTTTCACTCTCACTTTTCGGATGGGAGATCCACCTCTTATTCACCAGTTCTTTGCAGCCAGGTATTATAGGTTCTTACAAGCGCCAACATAGAAAGTTTGCAATGAGAGGAGAGAAAGGAACAACAAGCATGCAACGACAAGGGTATGATAGGTAGTGTATCTGTTCCATTGGTTATCAGAGCATGGCATTAGGCACCACTTGGCTCTATGAGGCAGCAGCAGAAGGATATTCAAACACAGGCTTGAATGGCAAGGCCATCTTGCATGTCAGAGTAACGATCACCAAGTCAGTCCTGTTTGGTCGTTTGCCTCAGGCATGTCCAAGGTGTGGTCCCAGGAGGTGTAGAGCTGTTTTTTTAAAGAAATATATAATATATTGAAACCAAGTCATATGAGGAGGTGACTACATCTATGGCAGGGTGGAAGGCTGGGAAGAGGTTGGGAAGAGATCATATTGCTGGTATATAAAACAGCAACAGAATAGCTAGCTACAATAGCTACAAAGGGTGACGTGAAGCTGCTTGCGAGGTATGACGAAGTTAAAGATGAAAAAAGAGTGACAAGGGGAGGGACAAGTGTAGGAGCGAGAGGGGAAAAACAGTGTGAACAGCACCGCCCCCCACTCCCCCCCCCCCACACCAAATTAAAGTAACATAACCATTCAATAACATTACATGAACAGTTCAACAGGAGGAGAGGACAGATGCATGGGTGTATCTTTGTTTGAGTTTGTGTACATACGTAGCTAACTTTTATAAGTTTTAACTGGTCACCATGGAGATGTCGAGCACCTCAGGCGAGTGACAGTTGTCAAGTCCTTTAATGTCACAACAATCCGTTGACCCTAGTTAAACATGGCCTCCTGAAGACACGATTACTTTTAAGATTGAGTTTTCCTTGTTGCACTCTAGCACTACTGCCAGCATAATATATCTTGACCATAATTATTGTTAGATGGGTATGGCATTATTCACATTCTATTGTGCATCGAGCAATTACTGAATTGGAGAGCTACTTAGTAACTAGCACGGACATTATTCAAGTAACATGGACTCACCCAAGAGCAATTCATGCAGAGACATTCAACCACCAACCATCCACCTCTTTCATCGAAGCTTACATCTTCTTTGATTTTCAAGGGTGGTCAGATCACTTACCAGAGCTCATGAATTAATAGTCGATATAAAGTAGCTAAACAACTTAATATTATTTTATGTACCATTTTTATTTTGTGTTTCTAAAAGCTCCTTATCTCTAGGAGCTTCGCGAACATCTACTGACAAAGTTTATACAGCATTTCTGAAATTTTATCTACCTAAGCCAAGATCATCACATTGAACAATGGAGTCACACAATAATGTGCTGTAGTCTCACACACTGTCACGTTATGAAACACTGGGGGGAAAAACTGAGTCCAAGGAATATTACTCCATAGAATCTTTGAGCTGATGCTGCAAATGCTCAACATGAGCCAATACCTGAAAATTGACCTAATGTGGGACAACCCAAGCCCATGCTGATGTTTATGCCAATCACGGGCAAGCAAATTCAAGATGAGCTCCCCAACTACCCCCCATCAATTACTTCTGCATTTCCTAGATTCCACCTCCAAAGCCGGAAAAAGTTGACGATAATGAAGAATGTATGCAGTTTAGATCCTGCTTGGGAAAGCTAACTCCTACTTCGTATAGACAGGATTTTTAAAACAAATGGGAAAGGGATTATTGCCCTAGCTACAGTTCCAAACATTGCTGAGGTTTATGACAAGGTGATGGGCAAGCAACTTCATGATTAGCTCCCCAGCATCATTTACTTCTGTATTTCCTAGACTCTCTTTTTTCAATGCAGGAAAAAGCTGACAAGAATGAAGAGAATGGATGCATAATTTAGGTCCTGTTTCAGGAAAGCTAACTCTTATAGCCAGGATATTTAAAACAAATGAGCAAGCACTTTGTGTAGTGTTGACAGTTCACAATTTGCAAAATTCTGCTACAGTTATGTGAAGGTGTAATACATGTTTGTACTTGACATTCACAAAAGAGTTTAGGATAATGAATTTAAAAACAACCTGTTTAAGTCACATTTCTGAAATAAAAATTTAAAATTCACTCTCAGAACCATTGCTGTGGGTGACACCTGCGGGTGTTGCTAGATTTTCTTTCGGGTCAGAACTTTTAGATTTTTCATCGTCTGGAATCAGAGTAGTTCGCTCGTCATTATTAGAATGTTCTCCACTCGAAGAAGGTAACTCCACGTATTTGTAGAAGAACGACATGATAGCAAACAGTAGAGACACAGCACCAATCAGAATTGCAAAGAAAAAGAACTCGATAGCCTATAAAAATTAATATAAAAAAATTAGATGGACACACATCAACGTACAGTTTCATATCACAGAATCCATCAAGTATAGTTCTACATTTTCCATATATAGCTATATACCAATGGCAATTTTATGCTTGCCCCGAATTACATTGTATTGCTGACCAAGACATTTTAAATATATATATTACCATAAACCATACTGCATCAAAAACCATGAACTTTTAGGCCCAAACTACTTCCTGAAAAATTAATGTGACTTAATTTATGTGGATTTGAATCCTCTTTGTGAATATAATTAATAAAAGCAGGTTAACAGATCAGAGTGTTGTGATTAGCCAAGTCTGAAAGGGATCTGCCTCATCACCAGAAGGTATTCCTGCCTTCACAATCCCAGTTCCCAGGATGACTCCAAAGGTAGTTGTACATAGACACTAGCCATTTTGCTCAACCTCTTCAATCACTGTCAGCTTCATGTCTACTACAATTTCATCAGACGCTTTCCTGCATCAATTTGCTCTGTAGCCTTATTGGCGAAGCACTTATGATACTCAGCCTAAAGTATTCTTTTGCTGGATTGTCTGCAGATAACTATAAGGGCTGCAGTTTGTCTGTATAATTGCTTGGGACTAGTACCACTGACGTGCTCTCCTCTAATAACTCACGAACTATAAGGGCTGCAGTTCAATTGCTTGGGACTATTACCACTGACATGCTCTCCTCTAATAACTCACGAACTATAAGGGCTGCAGTTCAATTGCTTGGGACTAGTACCACTGACGTGCCTTCCTCTAATAACTCGTGAACTATAAGGGCTGCAGTTCAATTGCTTGGGACTTGTACCACTGACGTGCCTTCCTCTAATAACTCACAAACTATAAGGGCTGCAGTTCAATTACTTGGAACTAGTACCACTGACATGCCTTCCTCTAATAACTCACGAACTATAAGGGCTGCAGTTCAATTGCTTGGGATTAGTACCACATGCCTTCCTCTAATAACTCACGAACTATAAGGGCTGCAGTTCAATTGCTTGGGACTAGTACCACTGACATGCCTTCCTCTAATAACTCACGAACTATAAGGGCTGCAGTTCAATTGCTTGGGACTAGTACCACTGACATGCCTTCCTCTAATAACTCACGAACTATAAGGGCTGCAGTTCAATTGCTTGGGACTAGTACCACTGACGTGCCTTCCTCTAATAACTCGTGAACTATAAGGGCTGCAGTTCAATTGCTTGGGACTAGTACCACTGACGTGCCTTCCTCTAATAACTCGTGAACTATAAGGGCTGCAGTTCAATTGCTTGGAACTAGTACCACTGACATGCCTTCCTCTAATAACTCACGAACTATGAGGGCTGCAGTTCAATTGCTTGGGACTAGTACCACATGACATGTTTTCCTCTAATAACTCTCAGACCTCATCTACAGTCTCGCCACGAAAAACATCCAAGACTGCCAAAGTTGGGTGAGTGGATGTAGGTTACGATGAGGTTCCGGATAAACTTGGAGAATACCACGTCTGGGAATCTAGTGTAGTGAGGATGACACCTTGGTAGTGAGGGTGACACCTTGGTAGTGAGGATGACACCTTGGTAATGAGTATGACACCTTGGTAGTGAGGATGACACCTTGGTAGTGGGGATGACACCTTGGTAGTGAGGATGACACCTTGGTAGTGGGATGACACCTTGGTAGTGAGGATGACACCTTGGTGTTTTACCTTTGTAGACGATCTGTACTGGAAGAAAGCCTCCCACTTGTTGGCTTACCATCACAAAATATTGAAGCACGCTCGTATTGAAGCTCTCGAGCTACGCTAGGTCTTGCAATTTATCAGTACGTTATTTTCATGCTTCAAATTTTGTATATAAATAATATGAATATCACGTGTAATTTAATTCATGCACGCACAACTGGTTTGCATGAATTAGATGCATGAATAAAATCATGATTCAAGGTATGCACAAATCATCTATATACCATATTCAATAGGAAATATTGTTACATGTACTACATATTTCTAACCATTGGAATGGCTGTTACTGAAATATAAATATATAAATTAAGTTTAACACAGTAGCTCATGTCCTCAATGATCTCTTTCCAGATAAACTTTCCAGATAATCTAGAAGCTCTTCTGCTCAGAAAAGACTGATGGGAAAGACTATGAATCCCTACACCTTCGAGACATGAGGCAATACATGGCTTCATGCTGTTATTGATCAAGTCCAATGAAGCTTTAGCTTTCACTAATGCAGGCACAATCAAACTCTAACTCTATAATGATGAAAAAGGAAGTTACATGTAGTGTGGTCAGGACTCCGAGTTCCTAGCCCTAGCTCTTATGTGCTGTTCAACAATAAGTACTTAATGTATACTAATACTAGAACATCGATCACTTCTAAAGGGGCAAATGATTGACATTGTGTTCAGTTGATGCCAATGAATAACATTATGGGATCACTTCACGATATAATTTTTTGGCAATGAGCAGTGTGGATTGGCACTTATCATGGGTACTTCACAGTTTGGAATTCTTAAGAATTTTGCCATGATACAGCATCCATCTAGATGTGTTCAGAACATGTATTTTATGGCAAACTCATTTGCAGAAAACTAAGCAAGTTGTTGTTATTCTGAGCTCGACTAGCTTGCCAATGGACACTCTTTAGAGTGGCCTCTTTTTAGGCCTGGCACTAATTAAATATTAGTGCCACTAATTAAATATTAGTGCCACTAATTAAATATCACTAATTAAATATCACTAATTAAATATCACTAACTAATATATCTCATAATGCACAAAAAATGGCATCATATATAGCAGAAATATATATAGCAGGAAGATACCAGTTCCACACACACACAATCAAATGTCGAGTACAATGGCATTCGGTGAAAGTTAGCAATTTTGCAACCTTCCTTGAAGCTCTACGCAATTGCTTTGTGTGTGGACTGCGTCGTGAAGCTCTACATGCGATGACAGAATGCGAGACTGAACTCACACTCACCAAAGGCTATTGCTCCAGCTATAGAGGCAGCATAATGCAAAACTCGTTCATTCAAACATAACATGCTAGCAAACAAATTTGCATAGACCCATTCAACATCCAAGGATGACTCTGCTATATATAGGTGTAAGGGATAACAAATTGGCATCCGAAGGCCAAATCAAGGACGCCGAGTGCTGTGGTAAGAAGAGCTACATCGCTCCAGCACAAAGTCAAAACCACTGGGAGTGTCTATATAGTCAATCTGCAGGACGAATCAAGATGCAAACTTTGTTTAGCAGGAAAACACAGATTCTACCGATTTTGAAGATGCAGCATTTCGTTTACATCAGTTCTTAAGTATAATTTTTTTTAAAGAAAAAAGAAAACAAAGTTGATATTGTCTTAGAGAATTACTGTAAATTCAGACCACCAATTTGGTATAATACCACATCATGTATTTCTGTATCACTTCCAGTAGAAATTTCGATGGCATATTTCGAGAATCCTATGTCATACACATGATAACATTTCTGTTCATTCGCAAATAAACATTCCTGGAAGGTGTATAAACCACTGTAAACCATGAATGCTTACTCTCTTGAAACATTCCCACTCTATAATATGCAGACCAAAGCCATCTTCTATGAACATACTGATAACAAACATTATAGAAATATTTACACACTCATATCCATAGTCAGGCACCTTTGTTTCTCCTGACAAGAAACCTAGTTAGCTACTTATATTTCCTTACCCTGTCCTCAAATGCACTTGATTCAGCAATGATTATGACCATAAAGTTACCAATGGCTACGGTAAGGAGCCAGAAAGCTTGACACATTGCCTTCATACTGATCGGAGCCTATGAGAGAATTAAGTATAGTGATTAAACAGTAGGAATTTTAGTATTATCATGACAGGGGGGGAAAAAAGTTCCTGATGAAGACTAGAGCATCTAGTCGAAACGTCGAGTGAATAAAAATTGAAGTTGATTATTGAGAAGGTGATTTTAAAATTACTCTTGTTATGGATCACAAGTATATTTAAAAAATGTGATTCTGAATATTACAGAAATGCAGCGTTAGATGCAGGTAAAGGGAGAACACTCAGAAAAGCACAAACCTGGGAATAGGCAAATTCCAGACCTGTGATGGAAAACATGACCTCGCCAGCAGTTATTATGACATACAGAGGCACTTGGAGGAATATAGACACACTATTGGGTGGGTCCACTTCAAGCACAGTTACCTTGTAGTAATTGTCCTACAGAGAGATATAATGCCACAATACTGAAATAATAACACTTTCTTGTGAAGTATTTGAAGTATCAGTCACATTCTGCCCGTTTTAGTTAATGCCTACTGGTTAGTTTGAAGATAATTATGATTTGTTCAAAATAGGCAAATTTCAGTTCTCCTATACTACCCAAACCAAAAATCCTGCACAAAACTCTATTAGTGCCTCTTCCAAGGTTGATGGCAGATACATATATGCCCTGTTATGTTCATGATGATAGCCAAGATAATACACACAAAGAATGGAATTTTGTACCCATTACAAAACAGCTATATACAACAGAGGTCACAGGGTAAAACCTAAAAAATGATCTAAGCAAGGTTGCATTAAACCACATTCTATATACAAGAAAATATTGCACATTCTGAAATGCCGAAGATTTTTTCGCGGCAAGCATCATTGTCAGGGAAGGGAATACTCCTGTCCCTTGGTCTGGTGGGGGGTGTTGTCCCAGCCACTCAGACCTCTGGTCTTTCCCTGCGACACCTAGCTCTTTAGGGGGAGTGGCCGTGTACCATCCACTCACCTAGCTAGACCACTAATTTGTAACTGGTTTCTATCTAGTGATTATATAGCTATATAGCCCGTACCACTAGTTCATCAAGTATATGATAAAGAGGGTATCGCCAATCAGCAAATCCATCCTAGTCGGCTGGGCTCCTGTTACTATCTAACAAGCTCCTTATATCTTATTTTAGCTCGGCTGTCCAATCAGAGTGTTACATCTGTGTTCAATCCATTCCTCCGTATATGTAATTTGTGCTGTCTCGTGACCTTGTGGTGATGTGTTGAAGGGTTTTCCCCTTGTAGGCTTCAGTCAGGGATGATTGCTCTTGATTCCCTGACATCTCCCCTTCCTCTAGCAGAGAACAACGTTCTCTTGAGAGACCATCGGTGTTGCCAGTCTTTCGTCCTGCATGGTAGGCCATGGTATAATGATATGGCTGTAGAGGCATCGCCCGCAACTCGTCTGGGGGTACTTGGTCGGAGAGTACCACCGTCTCCGTCTCGCTTCCCACCTGATGTTCCTTCTCCACACGCTTCTTCTCGAAGAATTCATTCTCAAATTCGTAGGGGAGTTCGTTTCCCTCACGGCTCCCATCTGTGGGGTCGGTCAGCACGACCTCGTCGTTGGTCTTTTGAGCCTGCGACACCTCCTCTTCGTGCACCCGGGTTTGTGCCTGAGCTCTGGTCGAAACTAGGGCCACTTCGGTAGTGCCCTCTCTGGCGAGTCGTGTCTCCTCCGAGTTCACTCCAGCCAGCAACTCTTTCAGCTGGGGGACATCCTGTCCCACCAACATATCTATGGGTAGGTAAGACGAAATACCTACGGTCAAGTGATACGTCCTCCCAGCCAGTTTCAGCACCACCCTGGCTGCTGGGATCCAAGTTTCTCTGGAAGTGGCTGTGGCATATGGTATGCTCCACCCCAGTCTTGCTCCTGTTGGTATACACCTGGCATGCACCACTGACCTGGTACACCCTGTATCCAACCACACCTTTACGGTCCTGCCATTGAGATTGGCCTTCCTCGTCCAACGGTTCGAGGTATTCTCCCTGGTTATTTCGTACACCAGCTGCGCCTGCTCTAACTTTACCCGGCAGTCTCTCTTGATATGCCCGAGCCGATTACACCGGAAGCATCTGACTTCCTGATTACTCCTCTGGGATGTGGGTACATTCTCTCCACTCCCTGGACTCCCTCTTTGTATAGGTCTATCCCAGCCAATTCTGCTGGGGGCCTGTGTTTGAAGTCCCGGCCGGAAAGGAGTCTCGGGTTGAGTTCTCTCTCTCTCGGTCGCTCTCCCTGTTGATCCTTGTGGCTCTGGCTCTCTCCCTGTCTGGTTGGCCAAGTGCCTCACAACAGCTTCACTCAACTCCTCGAAGTTCTCCGGGTTGAGGTTCCGCATTTGCATCTCTAACCAGCAGGGCAAATGCTTCAGAGTTATCTCCATTAACATGGTCTCCCGGTCAGCGAGGGGGGATGCTTCCAACCACTGATGAAAGCTCTGGCGATGTCGTGCCAGCCATGTATCTGGCTGAGCCTGATCGAAAGGAGTCTCGAACGTGCGCTTTCGAAATGTCTCGGTGGTTATCCGGTATTCACGAAGTAACACCTCCTTTACAGCCTGATACTCTGTCTGTTGAACTGCAGGCATAGTAGCAACAGCAGTCAAACCCACTCCTGATAATGAGCCACGCAGGAAGGCGGTCCATTGTGGTCGAGGCCACCCTCCAGCAGTCGCTGTTGCCTCAAAAGCATCCAGGAAGGCCCCCATGTCATCGACACCTTCCTGGAACTTGTGTACTGTGAGTTTTGGGGTGCAGGGCGCCGGGCCTACCACTGGCAACTGTTGCCCTGGTGGTACTCGGGTCTCGGTCAGTAACTGAATCAGCCTTTCCTGCTGTTCAGCCTGGCTCTGCATCAGCCGCTCCTGGATTTCGGCTTGCCTGTCCCGCTCCTCTACTCTCCTCCGCTCCTCCTTCTCGACCCTCAGCTGGTCAATCTGGAGCCACTGGGACAGGAATTTTTCCATGGGGTCCACTGCTCCAAGAGAGGCCTCGGAAACTGTGCTTTGGACACGGCGAGAGTCCCTCAGGGATCTCCTGTCCTCACTGCTCATCCTTCACCCCACCTCCGCCAATAACAACGACAAAAAAAAAACACCCAATACCTCAACACTAGCTATTCAGGGTTGGTTTTTTCAAGCCCCCTAGGCCGTGCCTGGGCTGTATCCCTGTTTCATCTAGCTAAGTTCCAACCTCCTCACTATCTAAAGGCTGGTCCAGGATCTTCTATTATAGAAGATCCCACCGCTGCCACCAATGTCAGGGAAGGGAATACTCCTGTCCCTTGGTCTGGTGGGGGGTGTTGTCCCAGCCACTCAGACCTCTGGTCTTTCCCTGCGACACCTAGCTCTTTAGGGGGAGTGGCCGTTTACCATCCACTCACCTAGCTAGACCACTAATTTGTAACTGGTTTCTATCTAGTGATTATATAGCTATATAGCCCGTACCACTAGTTCATCAAGTATATGATAAAGAGGGTATCGCCAATCAGCAAATCCATCCTAGTCGGCTGGGCTCCTGTTACTATCTAACAAGCTCCTTATATCTTATTTTAGCTCGGCTGTCCAATCAGAGTGTTACATCTGTGTTCAATCCATTCCTCCGTATATGTAATTTGTGCTGTCTCGTGACCTTGTGGTGATGTGTTGAAGGGTTTTCCCCTTGTAGGCTTCAGTCAGGGATGATTGCTCTTGATTCCCTGACAATCATCACTGTCATCTTTGATAAAAAGACGAAAAAGCCAGTAACCATAATTATAGTTAGCCATTGCAGAAAGCAGCAAATAATTTAGAATATAATCTGGAAGGATTTAGACAAAATACTAGAGCATGAATGATCCAAGTACCATATAGATAGCTAAAGGCTAAAATGACTGCCACACCCCTTGGTCTAAATGCAAGCGAGCAAAAAAAGTATTACAAATGCTTTGTTTAAATCTAATGTCAATTGGATAGCAAGCATTTTAACAGTGCTTACTAGAGGGAGAGAGAGTCTCAAGCAACACCTATGACCCTTGCATCACATGACTTTAATTTTAAAAAAATTGAGGCACATGCGTGTATCATAATTTACTAATTTTCGGTCCTAAAGTACGGCACTCCTCAAGCTTCATCGCACTGTGTGTAGTTTGAATATATGAGTAAGAATCGAGAAAAAAAAGAAGATTTCTCAAAATTACAAGTTATATTTAGTAGTATTAAAATATCTTTTTACAATAATAAAATATTGAGTTATAATATAGTAACTCACATGAATTAAAACGGATATGTGGAGTCTTAAATATTTAGATCTGATAGCAGACATATTTGCGAATGACGATTTTATGTTCCCAACAATGGCAGATAGCTACACAACACAGAACGCAACTTGGTAGCTCATTACCCATAAGCTTTGCTAGAGCTCACACAGTGTAATCTACCTCAAGCTGTTGGTTGGCAAGTCTGCGTCTTACTGATAAAAAAAGTTGCTGAAATGGCGAGGTTTACAGCTGTAAGCATCATTGGCATTGCTTTGACAAAAAACATTAGTCGTAAAAAATGAGTACTATAATAGCTATTAGCTCTACATGAAAGCAGCAAAATAATTTATTCTTAGGCTAATTCATTGTCTACCAGCTCAGAAGATCGAATACTAACTAGCTAAAAGCTAAAATAATCTCCGAGCTCTTTAGCCCAAACACCAGCGAGCTAAGAATAACAAACCAAGTGCTTTTCTTTACTTTTATTGCCAAGCTAGCAAGCATATCAGCAGTGCTTACCTGATGGAGTCCTCATGCTAGCTAGCACATCAGCAGTGCTTACCTGATGGAGTCCTCATGCTAGCTAGCACATCAGCAGTGCTTACCTGATGGAGTGCTCATGCTAGCTAGCACATCAGCAGTGCTTCCTGATGGAGTCCTCATGCTAGCTAGCACATCAGCAGTTCTTACCTGATGGAGTCCTCATGCTAGCTAGCATATCACCAGTGCTTACCTGATGGAGCTCTCATGCAAATAGAAAAGCACCGTGCTTCAAGCTGTTGCTTTGTCACAAGACATACAGAAAATACTGGAGTACACATGCACCATGCTGTTAATTTTTGGGCATTAAGAGTCAAAACTTGAGATGCTATGTGGAGATGCTCTACTGAAATATAGAACACTGATTATATAGAACACTGATTATATAGAACACTGATTATCAGTTGACTGATAATACTTAACTTTCACTAGCCTATTTTTTTTTACAGAAACAGTTGACGGTATACACATCAAATTGTGATGAACACCAAAGCAAGTTGGACAAATGTTGTTTTTTATAGGGAAAATTCAAGACATGTATAGGTCGAGACTCTTAACAGACACTCATTAGTAACCAAGTTACCAAACACTCCCTTTACCTGTCCAGTGCTGACATTTCTTAGAATTGAGGTCACTGGCTCCATGCTGACAACAATGGAGTACATTGCACCACCTTCAAATTCCTTCTCAAATGAATGCTAAAAAAATAACACATCACACTAAAAGGTTTGAAGTTATGCATATACACTATCTGTACACATGAGTGAAAAAACTAGACTTCCATGCATCCCTCCAATGAGTTAGTTCAATTGTAGTTATATGTATACAGTACTTGGTTAATTTATATATATATATATATCTTAATGGAGAGAAGAAACACAGAAGAAAAGGAGAGGTGAAAGAAAGAGCGATTACAAAGTGGAGGTTTACAAGGTGATACCACTTGCAGTCGTCACTATCCACACAGCAGCTGCAGTTTATAGAAACTGAAAAGTTGTTGGTAGAAGTCAAGTGACCTCTCTGACCTTGCCAATGTTGGCAATCGCAGATTTCCTACCTAGACTTGCAATATTTTTGGTTACTTTGCAGCTTCTGCTTGATCACTACACCCTTCCATCATTACAACTTCCATCATTGCATCAACAGAAAACTGCACTCCACTCTCCAAAATGCTCCATATGGTGGCCAGTCACAAAAGCAATAGGTTAACTACTATACTTGACACACGCACTAATTTTGTCTCAATTTTTCTTTCTGGATGTCTCCACACCGACTCCTATAATACACTAGACACACCCATCAAGGAGCTGCTTTAACAAGCCTGTAAATCGGGTAGTGTATAAGTCAGTGAATTCTATGTGACTGGATTAAATGTCGTGATACAGCATTAACAACTCTCAATGAACTCTCAGTTGATATAATAACATTACAATAACCTTCTCAATAGCCAACTTGAAATTGTAATCTCTCCATGTTTCCACTAGATACTGTAGCATTCATTATTCCTGATGAAGGCTAGAGCATCTATCGAGAGAATACAATTTGTGGTTGATTATTGATTGTATATTTCATGGAATCTAATTGAGGCCCCCAATAGAATTGACCACCATATAATTGACCACCAAATAAAATTGACCACCTCCCCCCCCCCAAAAAAAAACTACAATTTTTTTAACCATTCCTCCCAAACACCGGACGTTTATCTGCACATGCCCAGTACTGTGGATCACGTTAAAATAGCCAGAAAGTAAATTGACCACGGGTTTTATGGAGTGAGCAAACAGTGAAATATGTATCTTTATATTTCTTTATTTATTTATTAATTATTTATCTTCATTTCTCTTCACTAATGATATCTTGGACTGTCTCAAGACCTTTAATGCTGTTTCTGGAAGCCCATCTGCACCAACATCTATCCTTGCCGACAATCACTACGATTACCTTCATTCTTGAGAAAGGAGACGTTCCTGGATGGATTCTTTCTGCAACTTTTGTTGTCGACATCAAAAACGAATTAGCTTTTGTTAACTTGCATCAATTTAACAAATACCGATAGTAAACTGGAGCTCATTAAATTTATTATAATAGCATGAAAGGTGGGGAAAAAAGGGTGGAATTACATATATATATATATCCACATGTACATGTATATATATATATTTATATTATTAAATAAATAAATAACAACAAAAAGCTAAACTCGGTCAATCAAGATGCTGGAGAGAGTCTACAATATACTACACAATGTATATACACACTGTACCTCACTACTTGTACTGGCCAGTGATGAGTTGTCTGGTAATACAGTCCTTATGGTATACTTGTATCTGTGGAATAGGGAAGAGAGCTTGAAGGAGGAAGTCAACTTAAGAGAGGAAGTAGACTTAAGAGAGGAAGTAGACTTAAGAGAGGAAGTAGACTTAAGAGAGGAAGTAAACTTAAGAGAGGAAGTAGACTTATGAGAGGAAGTAGACTTAAGAGAGGAAGTAGACTTAAGAGTGGAAGTAAAATTAAGAGAGGAAGTAAACTTAAGAGAAGAAGTAACTTTAAGAGAGGAAGTAAACTTAAGAGAGGAGGTAGACTTAAGAGAGGAAGTAAACTTAAGAGAGGAAGTAGACTTAAGAGAGGAAGTAGACTTAAGAGACGTAAGAGAGGAAGTAGACTTAAGAGAGGAAGTAAACTTAAGAGAGGAAGTAGACTTAAGGGATGAAGTAACCATTTCGTTAAATTTTTTTCTATCGGTCATATATACATTCTGGTTTCCCAAACAAGTTTTGCAAGCCCAGGTTATTACATATTCTGCAGGATTCAATACGGTAATGCCAGTTTAAAATCTCTTACGCTTGCAATAAAAGTTCTGTCTCGACGTTTCAGCAAGATGCCCTAGCCTTCATCAAAATAATTTTTTAGAAAGGAGAAAGGTTAGTTTGTAATTGTTTGACTTCTTTCTCATATTCGCCCTCGTACATGTAGAGAGGTTTTAGCCGAGTCTTGTACATTCATATGAAATAGCAGGAGAGATCTTCAAATGCTACCTTAACCAATCCACTACCATATGTCGATATATCCACACAATCAGATATCGTTAATAAAACAATGTATATTGCATTTCTCAATGAACCCTCAGTTGATGATAATAGTAGTGATAATAGTAGTGATAATAGTAGTGATAATAGTAGTGATAATAGTAGTAGTGATAATAGTAGTGATAATAGTAGTGATAATAGTAGTGATAATAGTAGTGATAATAGTAGTGATAATAGTAGTGATAATAGTAGTGATAATAGTAGTGATAATAGTAGTGATAATAGTAGACATTACAATAACCTTCTCAATAATCAACTTGAAATTGTATTCTCTCGACGTTTCGACTAGATGCTAGCACTGTTCCTGATGAAGGCTAGAGCATCTAGTAGAAACGTCGAGATAATTAGAGCATCTAGTCGAAACGTCGAGATTAATACAATTACAAGTTGATTATTGAGAAGGTTATCGTAATTATATTGCATTTGCCAGAGTATAGATCGCGGACAGGAGTACAAGTTGCTCCCCAAAAGCTGATCCGTACACTCTGACACATACTACCCACAGTTATATATTTATAAACAATACAGCATCCTTGCTTTAGTTTCTCCCACTCACTTCCCTACAGTGATATTATCCATCTTGGAGACATCAGCATAAGAAAGATTGGAGCTACGAAACTTAGCATTGTAACACTCGGAAGGAGAATTCGATTTCTCTCCGTTCGTAATCGTAATAGAAAACTGCTCCAGGTCCTTGTCACGCACAAGATTGACGACTCTGAATAAACAGGAATTAAGTGCAAGTATGAACGTTAGCATGAGCAGTGGTCACATGACCTCTCCAGCATTTTGTAAACATGTCAAGTGAGAGCTAAAAGAAAAACACTACAGATCATATAGAGAAATGTTTGATGGACTGGAGGTCAGGTGAACCAGTATAATGCACAATTTCTCTTCGCTATTGCAGGAGCTTAAATTTGGTGCAGTCAAATTATGCAAATTGTACCTGACTTATGCAGGTGAAACAGCTCATCATCTCATGCATATTAAAGGAGCTAGTGCACAGGTTTCTAGCTCACTACAAGATGGGACCTAGTGGTATTCTTAAACTAAAGTCAATTTGCGTCCATTTCTCCACCGGAAGTCGAGCATGGGCCCATGCCCATGAATATTCATAGTATTTGGCGATAAAAATAAATAAAAAATAAAAATAAAAACAGAATTGAAATTTGCAAGCTCGGCATTGGCTGATAGTATTTCATGCATGGAGAGCATGTGGAAACTGTTTGGCTACGTGCACTGTTGTGGCCAAGTATAGCTGGTGAACTTGCAAATCTTGGTAAGGTATCATTACTAATATAAACAACTTTAAAGCTGGATTTTACTCAAACTCAACCTAAAGATAAGACAAAACAAGGAACAGGTTCCCCATGTAAAACAACATAACCTAGCATAAATCATGATGACAACTGGACTGGCATAGCTGCTGCCCGGGCATTGCGTTGTCCCTAACTAAGTGCCTAATTCATTACTGATCTCTGCAGTATTGATGACATCATGATAGCTAGCCGGGATTGTGATATGAGGAATCAACCAAACAATGTTAATGTTATTAATTGAACATTCCTGAACATTCCTGTAATGAATATTGGCTGATTGAAGCATCTATCTAATAATAGACTACTACAAAATAAATTGACTAGCTATAGATATACTATACATATACACATAACATTATATATATGTACAGTATGCATACAGCTAAGAGCAATGCTTTGTGCTAAATATCTGAAGCTGCCAAGCATATTCACTAGCCTTACGTTGGCCCTATCCTCAGCCCTACTGTTCAATATGCCGATTAGCCTTAGCATTTCACATGTTTGTGGATGCAAGGCCATCACATGTCTCTGCTATTTAGTGATCCCATCCAACACTAGAACGGTGGAGATTACTGCACAAAACAAATGTCTTGTTACTGGAGCCATAGTATGCATGCAGTGAGTGTTACTGAGTCAAGACATGCACATTCACTGGAGTCTTTTCTAACTCGGAAAGGAAAGGTCAATGGGTAAAGGGTCTACCAACTTGTGGGCTGATATTAAAGGAGAATGTCTAGTGTTTATTTGTTATGGGATACGATGCTTACCGTAGAGCAACACATTCCATTTGCAACCAATTTTGTAATCTATAGACACTGCAATTCAAAATAAGAAGTTCACACTCCGTTGGCTGGGCTATCCCACTGGTGCCCATTAAGCATCTCTAGTACAGGAAGTGTCTAGTGCACTATAGGAAGTGATGTTTCAAGATTCAATAGGTTCTAGTATACTACAGGAAGTGGCTAGTGCACTATAGGAAGTGTTCTATCAAGATTCAATAGGTTCTAGTATACTACAGGAAGTGGCTAGTGCACTATAGGAAGTGTTCTATCAAGATTCAATAGATTCTAGTATACTACAGGAAGTGGCTAGTGCACTATAGGAAGTGTTCTATCAAGATTCAATAGGTTCTAGTATACTACAGGAAGTGGCTAGTGCACTATAGGAAGTGTTCTATCAAGATTCAATAGGTTCTAGTATACTACAGGAAGTGGCTAGTGCACTATAGGAAGTGTTGTATCTAGATTCAATAGGTTCTAGTATACTAAAGGAAGTGGTTAGTGCACTATAGCAAGTGTTATATCAAGATCAATAGGTTCTAGTATACTACAGGAAGTGGCTAGTGCACTAAAGGAAGTGCTGTATCAAGATTCAATAGGTACTAGTATACTACAGGAAGTGTCTAGTGCACTATAGGAAGTTCTGTATCAAGATTCAATAGGTTCTAGTATACTAAAGGAAGTGGCTAGTGCACTATAGGAAGTGCTGTATCAAGATTCAATAGGTTCTAGTATACTAAAGGAAGTGGCTAGTGCACTATAGGAAGTACTGTATCAAAATTCAATAGGTTCTAGTATACTACAGGAAGTGGCTAGTGCACTATAGGAAGTGCTGTATCAAAATTCAATAGGTTCTAGTATACTACAGGAAGTGGCTAGTGCTCTATGGGAAGTGATGTATCAAGGTTCAATAGATTCTAGTATACTAAAGGAAGTGCAAAATCAAGGTTCAAAAGGTTCAAATTCCATAAACTCAAGACATGATTAATATGTGTACAAAGTTTGCAGTGTGCTTATCGCTTTTGAGACGGACCACCATGGAGCCTTCTGGTGAGAGTGGAGTGCATCTCTCCGTTGGTGTAGAGATGGCAATCGAGCAGCAGCTCGACTAACCATTTTAGCTGCCAATGAGCAACAAGCCAAGCAGGTAACCGTGCGATTGCCAGCATAGAGTGTTCTAACAGGTTTGGTCATACCGAAGCCACTTGATGGCAACCCCTTTCCAGGTTCTGACTACACACATGGCTAGCGTGAAACAGCTTGTTCATATTCACTCCCACACATCTCCTCTCACACTCACTAACTTACTGTATGCCAGCATGTCCTCCATCTGGAACATACTCTCTGTAGTCGTTCTGCATAGCAATTATTCAACATCACAGCGGCATACTTTTGGTTAGATTGTAAACATCATACTAGTGAGTCAATGCATGGACCACAAGGCTTCTTGTTTTTAAGAAGCTTGTTAGCGTATGATTGTCTGTACATCACCTTAGACAATGTGGTATCATCCTCATGGATTATAATACTAAATTACTATCTTAGTTTACTATATATCCACAAAAGTGTGTATGTGTGTGTGCACATGCTCAGGAGTAAAGAATATAGTGGAAGGATGTCGAGTACCAGTATAACCACATCCCTGTGGGTTGGAATACCTCAGGATATCCATGGTGAGGGTGACTATATCTACCACATCATTACCGAATATAAATATCCATTGCTTATTGCTTTTCCTAGCAAACTCCTCACTCAAACCCTGAGCCTCAGAACATCCCTAAGCTCCAGGTCTAGCTACAGAATAGTAGTATCTCTTGCTCTATCCCAAAATATTCTTAGCCCTAGAATGTCCATAACACTAGCCCTAGAATACCACTAGCCTTAGCAGCCCTACCTCTCAATCTAGATCCAGCCACAGCGCTGACTCCATTATTAATAGTCACACCAGTAGGGACATCCCCAAACAAAGTATCCTTGGCAACCCCGAGCTGACTCATGAAAGGTTGTGAGAGTGTTGCACATGTGCAGAAACTCTCTACTTTGTGTATAATAAGGAAATAATTATCCTTCTACATGTGGCTCTTGTTGATGTCAAACAAAACCTCCCCGACCTTGGCAAGAGTGATTTCTGCGTGGGTGTCAGTGATAGACGACTGCTTCTACTGGGACACTTAAATGGATACCATTATACTAAATCTGTGATGCAACAACAGAAAGTGCGCATAATTAGAACACACATGTGGGTCAGGTAAATAGAGACAACACATAATTAGAACACAATATGTGGGTCGGGTAAATTGAGACAACGCATAATTAGAACACACATGTGGGTCGGGTAAATTGAGATAACGCATAATTAGAACACACATGTGGGTCGGGTAAATTGAGACAACGCATAATTAGAACACTATGTGGGCGGGTAAATTGAGATGGCACATAATTAGAACACTATGTGGTCGGGTAAATTGAGACAACACATAATTAGAACACAATATGTGGGTCGGGTAAATTGAGATAACGCATAATTAGAACACTATGTGGTCGGGTAAATTGAGACAACGCATAATTAGAACACTATGTGGTCGGGTAAATTGAGACAACGCATAATTAGAACACTATGTGGGTCGGGTAAATTGAGATGGTGCATAATTAGAACACTATGTGGGCGGGTAAATTGAGACAACACATAATTAGAACACTATGTGGTCGGGTAAATTGAGACAACGCATAATAAGAACACTATGTGGGTCGGGTAAATTGAGATGGTGCATAATTAGAACACTATGTGGACGGGTAAATCAAGATGACGTATAATTAGAACACAACATGTGGGTTCGGTAAATGGAGATGAGTCTGAGGAATGGCTTTGCTGCATTGTCTAAAGCGAGTCTTCTGGTACCTCCTTCAGCTAGCTATTGTAGTGAGCTCCACTAGACCTGGCATAGCACACTGCCACACTCTTAGAAGAACTTGTAGCTATTCACTTAATCCTGGAGGCACACATTTCGACACACATAGCTGTCTTAATGGATGGCAGGTAGCAACAGCGATCTTTCTGATTGCAGGGGCTAGAACAATAGCACACGCTGATGTAGTAAGATAATTTACAGTAATCAACAATGCCACAGGTTGAAGTGTCTACAGCACACACGTAATGGAGCAAACTGCCTTCAACCATATTAAGGACCTACAGTCAGGCTGTAGCTAGGACACTTCTTCTTCAGTGATGGGTATGTGGGCCATGAATTTAGCCTACATGTAGCAACTGCTGTCATATCGTGGTTGAAACTTTAGGGACTCTTCATAGCTATCAGTAATTCCCGCTTGAGTATACAATATCACAAACACCGACCCTATCACTAGATAGCAGCTTCGATAGAGCGGGGAACTCACATCCACGTCATCATGCTTGTGGTTCGGAAGCTGAGTAGGCTACAGCTAAAAAGTTTCTAACATCCGGCACTAGATGACATGCTTCGTATCATAGCACCAGCTACCAGACTCTACATAGTTACATCAGCCATCTCTCTGTACATCAGCTAGCTAGCTCCATTACATACAGAACCCGACCTACATACATGTACCGCCCATCTCCAGCTGCTCTCCTTGCGTGGCATAGCAGATACCTGCCCACAAGCAGGGTACGATCCTCACAGCCCCAACGAGCTACTCCTCGTTTACTAGAGGCTAAACAGCTGACAGTGCAATCCATCACAAGCTAGCTTCTACCAATTTGATTGGTCCAATACATCACAATGGACAACGACTCGAATCCAAATCAACTCTTGTGTTTCATATCTGTCCATCTGCTCCAGTGCATAAGCTATGGAGGCCATTACCCCGTTTATTATGAACGAGTCTTACCAGTACGAATATTAATGCACTAATGAAAATCAAAGGAGAGAAGATACACAAACACATTAATAAAACTCAATTGAATTTCCCTTCACCATCATCACCACACATGCCCTCACCATCATCACCACACAAGCCTTCACCATCATCACCACACAAGCATCATCACCACATAAGCCTCACCATCATCACCACACAAGCCTTCACCATCATCACCACACAAGCCTTCACCATCATCACCTCACAATCCTTCACCATCATCACCTCACAATCCTTCACCATCATCACCACACAAGCCTTCACCATCATCACCACACAAACCTTCACCATCATCACCACACAAGCCTTCACCATCATCACCACACAAGCCTGCACCATCATCACCACACAAGCCTTCACCATCATCACCACACAAGCCTTCACCATCA